>JANIJG010002649.1:69747-87209 GCA_024611175.1 Megaceryle torquata
TAATTATTTCAAACAAAAAAAAAAACAAAACCAAAACAAAAAAACCCAAAACCAAAAAAAAAAAAACAAAAAAAAAACAAAAAAAAAGAAAAAAAAAACACCAAAAAAAACCACCAAAAAACAATCAATCAAACAAAACAAAACAAAAACAAACAAACAAAAAAACCCCATGTCATTTCCAGGAGAGTTTAAACTCCTTTAAATAACCTGTTGTTGTTGTTAATTAACCTTGTTGTTTAATTCCTGTTGCAGGTTTGTCTGGGTCTCAATTCCTCTCTTCTCCAGTATAACCTTTCTGAAGGCAGGTACCAAATGCTGTGGAGAAGACCAAGAGACTGGTGCCGAGCCTAATGTCCCCACTTCAGGTACTGTTTTAGAACTCTTCGGTGAAATATGCCAAAGGCCTCAGCTAGAACAACAGATAGCTTCCCACATGAAGACAGGTCTCCATTACCCAGAACAGATCAATTGCTCTCAGTGTGACTGATGAAGCTGAGGTAAAAGTACAAAAAAGAGAATGATGGTAGCTCAATATTTTATTTTTAGTAATGAAAGTGATCTATTGCTGTTTAACTAGTAATTCTATGAACATCAACATAGAAGACAGGGTAAAAAATGTTGGTTACAACATTGTTTATGTAGCCAGATTTCAAGATGAAACTAACTGCATGTAGTTCGCAAAACATTGGTATTTCATCATCTTTTATTTATGGAATTCATTAAAATGTGAGACATTAATATAATACCATGCACTAAAAAGAAATCCTATAAACTATTCTCCTCCATATCATCAAACCCATCAACCATACGGTAGTAGATGGCTTGGAGGGACACCTCATATTCCAGTGATGAGCCCTTTCATCCCTTGCAGACGGTGCAAGTGCCCTGGCAATTGTTTTTCAGAAAAGGCCCATTTGTTTCAGTGGCACATTAGGACAAGCCAAGTAGAGCTGCAAGTAAGCAGCAGAGAGAGAATTCACCACCTGCATTTTGGCTGTTACATTTTAGATGTAGTATTTATTTTTATAAGCCCCTGGGGGAACAACTCTCCCAGATGCACAGTATCTGCATAATCATCCAATTTTAGAGAGATTAAATATTCATATCAGGCTTCTTGAGTTGTGGTAATGTCCCTCTGGGGTTCTGAGGATCCAGGAAGAGTTTCACCACAGCATAATGATCCGTGTCTGTTGTTCAGACTGTCAGGGTTAGTCTCTCCTCATCATAGCCTCTTTAAAGAAGCATGTTCTTCTTGCAAACTCTTGAGAATGGTCTTTCCCCACCCCCCCATATAACGAATCAAGATACTATGGATTCCATAATAGGTAGTTCAAGGATGACCAGGTCTTCATGAAGGCTTTTGATACACCTGTACACTGTGATTAATTATCTGTCAGTTTAGTTTAGACCCACCCAGGAACATAACTAGCTCAGATGAGGCTGAGGTGAATAACAGATCAAGAACATAGATATAATAAAACTAAATAGAAATATTTATGGAAAGAGTGGGAAGAATTTACTAGGAGGTATGGACAGGCTTGATAACATCTTTCCAAAATTTATTTGGGGACATTTTTAATTCCTTTTTTTTGTTTGCTTGTTTGTTATATCATTATCAGTGTGAATGTAATTTAATTTTTGTCAATTAAAATGGTGATTAATATCTTTAATGGAAAAAGAACCACAGTTTATCCTAATTTTAAATCCTGAAAATTCTTTGGGTCAGTTGTTTATATTATGTAATATGTCTAAACATTGTCCTTACTTTCCTGTGGTTGACAACTTTCTTTGAAGTTATCAGGGCCTAGATAGCAGCATGTTTCTTTTAAACTGTGAAAGCAAAGCTTGCTGAAAATACCTCACCAACTTTCTTTGCAATTGCAACTGTGACCCATTTACTGTGATGGTTTCTCAAAATCCAAACATCTGAAAGGGCAGACATGGTTGTTTTTCCATTTGTTCTCAATATTGGCAATGATGATTTAACAAGTATCACCTTGCTTCTGGATGGAATGTAATTCTCTTAATTCCGATGCTTGAAAGATAGGTGTGTACATTACAGCCAGTTTTCTACAACCTCTCTCCATATAATAGAAAGGAGGTGGCATTATTCAGAAAAATTCTTTTTGCTTTAAAACGAGTATCTAAAATAGGCAAGAAGAATTCTTCTCCAAGTGTTTTCCTCTCATTACATGTGAAGGGTTCTAAGGCAACTACTTCAGATGTAGACATCTGCATTATAAACATTTATAGTTAGGTCAAATGAATGGCATCTTATATGCTACAGAATTTTTTAAAAAATGTGGATGATTTAGAAACTGTTTTTATTCTTTATGAAATTAATGCAGAAAGGGAGGGGGAGAGGCATCCCTGAGTGGCCAATTAATAGAGTAACTAATCTTGGCTGTATATGGATAAGCATCACATCCAATTGATATTCAGACATTGAAGTTTTATAAGCTTCATTTAAAGAGAATACCTCTATCACTCAAATGTCTGCATACTGAGGATACTTCATATTCTCAAAAGAACAGATATTTTATCCCTAAAGAAAAAGTTTACAAAATTCTAAAAAATAATATTTGAAAACAGTTAATCATGCAATGCAAAAGAAAATTATTCACATGACAATCATTCTGGACAGTCAACAAACTATTTAAATAAATAGTGGGATTTCACCAAAATGTTAGTTACGATTGCATATTGTGTAAAAATACTTTTTGTAACTGTTAGATAACTGCATTGTCTCAGACTTGGATGCCTAATGTCAAATCAACTAATTAATGTCTAATTCACATTTCATTGTGAAAAAAATGTCATGCTAACTTTTGGTAAACTTGAATTCTAATAGATTAAAATATTGTGTGATTGTCTTCATTTTGCTATATATTAATTTCAAAGATTGACAAAATACAACACAAAATACAGCAGGCTATGATGCAAAATAGGAAACTGCTGTTTTCTTGTTAAATAGACTTTCACCAATTGCACATGATAAGATGCTGTTCTTCTTGCCAGTTCAACAGAAAAGGAAACTAGTAGAGGGAAGCAATGAAAAGCAGAATATATTCTGCATTCATTGGCAGCCAGTGCTATTTACTGATTTTTCAAAGGTATAATATACATTACTAAATCTTCCATTTCTTCTGTGCCAATGAATATTGGATGGAGTGTCCTTCATTTCAGGACAAGGAGGAAAGAAGTAAAAAACTTAAGTGAATAACTGAAAATAGGACATGCTGATTCTATTTCTACAAGTCAAAATCAGATGTTTCAGCTCCCATACTTTGTATGTAATTAAGCTTAGTATAATTACAAACTACTAAAATAGCTACTTTGACTATGCAGAGGCGAAACCTCCTTTGGGAGGAACTAGCTTAATTCTACTGAAGTGAAAGGATTTGAGTTCATGGCCTACTCTTGCAAACTTATATGACATGTTGGGCCCTTTTCTGCTACAGTTCCTATAGTTTCATCCTTTCATGTTTATTTAAATTTCTTATTAACATGTGTCAGTAAGACAACCAAATGCAGTATATAAATCTATGAAAACATTTTTTATTAAATCTGTTTTTTAAAGAAATCTATTTAGATATTTCTAAAACAGAAACAAAGGATTGTTTATAATAAATATAAGTTAAGTCTTTAGTCTTTAGGCTCTGAAACACATCATCAGATACAAATCAGCTGGGTTTCAATGACCACTGTGAAAATGTATATTTTAACAGTAATTGAGCAATAGAGAAAGAAGAGAAACAGAAAGTTTACTTTGAAATTTTTAAGGGCAACAGGCTAGCGGAACAAAGGACAGACTATTTCAATATTATACTCTATTTTCACTCTAAGTCTAATTAAAATTGTCAATGTGAGTGCTCAGTTATGGCATCTATATTTTACTGGTAGCAAGTAAAATTGTTCAGGAGGAGTTTAACAAATGTTTGAAATTTATTTGAAATTCATTAACATGTTTCCACCAGCTGGGATATAGCCATGTCTGCTTTCAGTCTTACACCAAAAGCATGTTACATTGCTCCAAATTTTATATAGGAAGCTGAATTTATAATAATATGGAACATAACAAAGACTGGAAATTATTCAAGCCACGATGACAGTGAGATGAGATTTCATGTACTGGTTTCATTTAGAGGGGGGTGGAAGAAACTGAGAATGAGTTTATTATGCTCTGGATGTCTTCTTTCTAACATGCTCTTGTGTACCTCATTTCCACAAAAGCCTTATGATCACTCTCCCTAACCACTATCCTGTCTTCCTTCACCCCAAGCCAAACCAAGCTGTATATTACAGTCCTTTTTATTTTTAGAAAGACTCCCGTCCTGTCAATTCTGATTTTGTTTTCTTTTTGCTTTCACACTCTAATAAACCTAGCCCATTTTCAACACACTAAGACAATTTAACCTGTACATATAGGAACTAAAAATGGATATTAGTGTCCAGTATATTTTTTTAATTTACAGAAATCTGGAGGGTTTTTTCAATAGTATTCTCAAGAGTAACAGATTTTAAAAGTCTTCTGAAGTCTACATCCTGATAATTTCCTTGAGAGAAGCTTTGCTTTTGTTGGTTTTCTAGTAACCAGGTTGCTATACCTTTTTTTTTTTTTTTTAATTTGGTCGGGGTGGGTAACATCTTTTAAATTAAGTTTACAAAAGGCTACTGAAATAGAATTGGTCTCTTAGAAAATTATAGAATGCCTTGGGTTGAAATGGACCTCTAAAGGTCATCTAATCTAACCCCCCTGCTGAGAGCAGGGACATCCTCAACTAGAGGAGGTTGCTCAGAGTCTTGTCAAGCCCAACACTGAATGTCTCCAGGGGTGGGATCTCAACCACTTCCCTAGGCAACCTGTTCCAGTGCTCCACCACACTCATAGTAATGAACTTCTTAATGTCCAATCTAAATCTACCCTGCTCTAGTTTAAAACTATTGCCCCTCATCCTCTCACTACATGCCCTTGTAAACAGTCCCTCTCCATCTTTCTTGTAGGACCCTTTTTGGTACTGGAAGGCAACTATAATGTCTCCCAGGAGCCTTCTCTTCTCCAGGCTGAACAACCACAACTCCCTCAGGCTGTCATCATAGGAGAGGTGCTCCAGCCCCTTGATCATCTTTGTGGCCCTCCTCTGTACCTGCTCCATCAGGTCCGTGTCCTTCTTATGTTGAGTAGTCCAGGTAAGGTCTCACCAGAACAGAGAGGCAGAATCACCTCTCTTGATCAGCTGGCCACACTTCTTTTGATGCAGTCTAGGATGTGATTAACCTTTTGGGCTGCAAATGCCCATTTTTGGCTCATGTCCAGCTTCTCATCCACCAGAAACCCCAAGTCCTTTTCCACAGGATTGCGGCTTCATACAGTGTTATGTTTGCATGGAGTGGATGTGGGAATAGATCTGGCTGTAGCTGGAAACTGTTAACATGGAAAACATGCACTTCACAGAGGAAAATATTCATGGTGACCCGGGCTTTTCTTTCCCAAATCCATCTGTTTCTCCTTCAGTAGCTGTTTCTTCCCACCACATCTATGTGATCACAGCTTGTGTCCTTCCCAGACACTACTCACCAAGGTCAGTCAAATCCCCCATGTTCCCTCTCTATCTCAGTCCTGTTTTCATCTCACTACCCCTGTCTTGTTGGCCCATGGCTGCTGACACTATAAGACACTCACAGCTGCTGCTTTTTTATCACTGTACAATTTGGAGAATGAGAAAATGGCCCCTCTCTATACATTTCTACTACACTTTTTTCTGTCCCTGCCACTTCCCCAACAGTTCTCCAGGGAATGTTTTTAACATCAAGTAGCACACTAAAAACATTTCTCAGCAAATTAATCAAATAATTGATAGTTTGCACTTGCAAAGGGTTAAAGAAGATGTTTCCCAGACTTTATTGACAAGGAATTTGTGAAACCTTTAAAAATTATTTTCCAATGCGGAACAAAATTTTCCTAGAAAAATTCACTAGTGATTAGTGGTGGGGCAATATAAATAATTTTATGTGGAATCTGTTTACTTCTGGGGCAGCTGGCAAGTATGTCAGGCATGAGTGGCTGAGAAGTATTCTCAGTAGTAGTATGGCTCATAATACAGAGTGTTCTTTGCTGCTTCTGGAATTTTCAGGTTGCTCTTACAGTGTAGTGTGCAAAGAGGTATGGTAATTCTACTGTTGCATTGTTAACTGTGGTGAGTGTTGTTTAAAAGACATTGAGTTTTGTATTGCTGTGCTATTATGACTCCTCAAGCAGACAAGATTAAATTCCAAAGCAAATGCTTCAACAGGAGCTGTATGCAATGTGTGTTCTTTGTCATCTCAGCTGATATGCTGTTGTGTCTCTTGGCATCAAGAGAACACAACATGTAGAAAAAAAAGCCAACCAATTTACTTTAGAGACATGTCAGAAGCAGCAACACCTGAAATGTAGTTCCTTCACCTCAGCAGGGCTGTCAACATTGTCTAAGTTTTATTACTAGGTTCCAAACCCAAAGAACTTTATAGTAGTAGTACTGTAAAGGCAATTTGGTCTGTTCTTGAAATGGTTATTAAATATCAGCTCCAGGAAACTAGATCGTTGCTCTTCCCTTGGGATCAAGCAATTCTCCATTGGAAAGGCTTTCCTCTAGAACTGCTTGTTACTGGTTTTATAGCATGTCCCTAGCGCAGATTTCACAATATGATACTCTGGGGTATGTTTCTGGTTATAAGTCCTTAGAGTATTTATACATTTTCCTTGCAAAGAAAACAGAAACACTTTAGTGAAACCAAGGTATGCCTTGTGCTGGCTGAAGACCTAACCACTGGGCAACAGACCCATTGCCCTTGATTATTCATAGAATCATTTTGGTTGGAAAAGACCTTTAAGATCAAATCTAAGTGGCTTTCTGCTGCTGTTTCTGACTCTGTACTGTAGACAGTGTCATAGTCACTAACTATCTTTAATTGACAGCAAGACTACATTTAATCTAAAACAAGAACCTAAAAGTACCTATTTCCCCACAATGATTATAGCTGGGTTTTGCCACTCTTAAGGAACTGAACTTAAAGGATAATACAAATGTCCCGGGGAAAGCTGCCTTCTCAAAATGTTTCAGAAGCACTGCAGTAGACCACCACACAAAAGGAGAAATATTATTCCTGGTGATCTCAAAAAAAGCACACACACACACAGAAAAAACCCAAACCAACTAAACAAATTAAAAAACCCAACCAAACAAAAAAAACCCCCAAACCAAACAAAACAAAACCAACCAAACAAACAAAGAAAAAAACATGCACAAAAAAAAAAGGATGAGAGAGAATGGTGGTGATTTACTGTGTAGACTGAATCCTCCTTGAGGTTCCTACTGGCTCCTAAATGGGACGAATCATCCCACAGTATTTCTCATAGTTCCTGAATGGCCAAGTAAGGAAAAGAAGTTGGTCCTTCAAAGCTATGCTTTTGTTTATGAAAGTTGTGCAAGGAAATTTAGTTCTTTCCATAGCTGTTCTGCATCATTGCTGTTTCCTTGCTGTGGCTTTTGCAGCTCTGTCTTCAACCCTGTAGAGTGGATAGTCTAAATGCTGGGAAAATAATATTTCTGTTTATACATGTAAGAGATTTATTAAATATAATTTTCATTAATTGGAATAAATAATTACTATTGGATATATTGAGAAGGGTTTGCTGCATCTTTTTGAAGAGTCCTATCTAAAGTCATAAAGGTCAAGCAAATCACATCTCAGAATGACAGATCCATAAAAAAGTTAGGCAGTCTTGGTAGGCTGCTCAGTACTCTATAGTGATTCAGATTCTGTGTGTCTGCTCCTGTATATTACCATTTTAATTGCTATACATGAGACTCTATAATATATTCAGTAAGGTATGATGTAGAATAATGAAATATTTCATTACAGAAGCATAAGCTTCTCCATTATATTGTCATGGGGATAGATTTTTTCTATAATTGTTTTTATATTTACAAAAAATCTCAAATATATTAAGCTTTAGTACACTAATTAGACTGTATTTTACAGTACCTGTATTTGTGATTTTCTTTCTGTTTACAGCTGGCAGATGGTGTGGAGCATGTACTTTTGCTATTAAGAGCTGAGGAATTTTAAAGAGGTGAGCACGTTGGGTTTTACTTTATTGCCTTTTCATTATGTCTGCAACATTGGCCTGTCTTCTGTCCTTTTTTTTTTCTTTCTTTTTTTAACTTTGTTTAGATTTACCTTTTTATTTAGCTCCTTTTGCTCTTTGGGTCTGCTGTACTACTTTCAGTAAGTCAGCAATAACTTCTTTAACCATTGCATTAAGTTTTGTGTACTTGAACACAGTGAATTTCTATCCGTGTTTGATTTCACTAACTTCACTGGACTGCAGGCACATATAAAGTCTATATTGCTGTTAAATGCTTCTTTGAATTAGCATAGGAACACATAAAAAGTCACAACAGGGCAGACAACATTATGCATTTATAGGCTGTCAGTAAGTTACTCGGTAGTATCTGATCATATGCTCTTTATATAATAAACTACAGTCTCAGAATTCAACCATATAATAAAGAGTAACTCATCCACTGAAGATTTTTGCTCTAGGATACCACAAAGTAACTTGTATCTAAAAAGTAACTCTCAAACTTATATGAAAGTGGTAGTTTTGGTGAGTCATAAATTTGAATAAAATATAAGGGATGTATGTTCCAAGATATGATTTTCTGTGTGAGAGAGATAATAATAAGATAATTAGAACATACTACTTTTCCACTGTCTTGGTTTAACCTCTGTTGGCAGTTAACCACCAAGCAACCACTGCTCTACTCTCACACACACACAATTGCCTATGGAATGGGAAGGAAAATCAGGAGAAAGAAAACAAAAGGTGAACCTTTGGGGACTGAGATAAAGATAGTTTAATAAAACAACAGAAAGAGAGAAGAAAATATCAGTACTAATGAAATTATATACAAAGTGAGTTATAGAAACCAGGAAGGCTCTACCTGTGGATGAGACACCAAATTTCCCTGTTCCTGATACACTGAAGCAAGTTGAAAACAGGCACTCCAACCCCCCACTAGCCCTCCCCTTATATAGGGGCATGAGTCAGCATGGAATTGAATATCCCATTGGCCAATTCAGTTGTTTATCCCAGCTATGGCCTGTCCAAGCTACAGCCCCTCTCAACTGTTTGGGCCAGATGCTTTTTATGATAATTAACACAAACTGAACCCGCAACATCTACAAATGGTATAAAATAATAATGCAATAGAAAATAGAAGATCTCTGAAGTTTCATAGGTATTAATTACAAATTGTGTACCACTGTGTGTAATTACAATACTACTGATATTTCCTGGGAATTAATTCTAACTTGAAAAATAATATTCATAATCAAAATGTTCTATTTTTAATTATTAGTGATAAACATATTATCAAAAAAAATCCCTTACAATTGTTAACAAAATTGAATACATATACAGTATCTCATACTATGAAAAGCAAGGATACTAAAGGGCAGACTTTATATTTTTAGCCTGAAGAGTTTTATGTATGTCTGCATTAGATTATTATCATGAAAGATTACCTCTTGAAGCTCATAGCTCTGCCTACTGATGCTCCTAATAAAGATCAGAATGAAAAACAACATGCTTGTAGTCTGCTAAGTACTAATTCCTAAATTCTTTAAGAATAATCCAAGTCCGAGATAAAGTGTTTAAGACTAGGTGATTCAAGGCCATGTTTTTAATAGTAGGATCTTAAATTAAGTACCCCAATGAATGAGTAATCTCAACAATGAAGATGAGGGTGTGTATTTTAGATATTCAGATATTCAGACAGTGTAGAGTAAAAGATGTTTCCAGAAATTACTCTGAAGGAGTAATCTTCCTCCCTCAGCCTTGCATAGACCCCAAGTACCTCTGTGGGGTGAAAAGTGCAGTGGGTGAGCTCACACACTTTAGGCACCTTGGAAATGCTGAAGTTTAAAATGGAAACCCCACTTTGACTTAAGTGCCTTCCATTTCTGAGTAAGCTGGCTGGTAAGAACAAGTAAATGATCCTTACCCACCTAAACATTCATTGTGATGGGTAAGTGTGTTCCTGATGCAATGCTATGGTGACCTGATTAACAAAGCTTAAATGTAAAAATGGTCAGATCCATCTGTCTACCTTCCATGAAGAACAGACAGAAGACATCCCATGATACAGTCTGCAAACTACCTGAGATTTGCAGAAGATTGGTCATTTGTAGACTCCTCTTAGACTCCTCTGTATCCAGTAGGTGCTGGAAATCCCATTGAGTACCAGGAAAAACAGCTATTTTTTCTGCTGTGGTTAGGTAGATGATGAATGTCCTGCACCTCTTCCCATTCATTTTTCTCTTAACTAGCCATAATTCTTATGCCCAGAAGGAACTGTCAGATATGACCTACTACTGCAATCCTTGCAATGCACTTAAAAGATCTGCAGTGCTTGAAAGGACACAAAATAAATTAACTGAGGGAAATGTTTACTTGATTTCTTTGAATATTTTCTTAATCATTAGCTGGTGGATAAAACATTCCCAGTGTTGTTTGCTCTTCTGCTCTGTGCCTCCCTCAGCTTTAAATTCTTAAGATTCTGTCATAAGCTTAGTAATTTCCCAGGCAGAAAAGGAATACAGAATTTCCAGATAGCAGGAAATATAACAAAAAGAGAAAATGAAGAGACACACAACAATTTTCACATAACACCAAACTATACAAAACTATACAAACAACCTCCGTGCAAAATATCCCAAATATCAACATCAACAACATTTTCTGTAAAGAATTCTGATTAGAGTACATATTATTCCCTCTACTGATTAATTGAACTGGCATTTTGATTATATTTAATTTTACACATTAAATAAATTAATGCTGTGCAGTGTTACACCAATGCATATAGAAGGCTTTTTAATTTAATGTAAACAATTATATTTTAAATAACACAAAGCATTGAAACATTCACCATTTTTTTTAATTAACCCAGTAAACATAATTTCCCTTCCTACATTTTGAGAATCATATGAGTCTGACTGAGGTTATAGAATTACCCTTGCAAAGTAACTTTCAAGGCTTTTGATTGCATTGTAGGACAGGCTTTTCAGGGCTTCAGCAGTAGACTGACTTTGCCACAGAACCTTCTCAAACAGAGGAGATTATTCAGATTATTCCTCTTGCCAATGTTTATCTGCTTCAAGGGATTTTACAGACAGGAATGAAGAAAGGAGGAGGTTACAATAGTAAAAATAATGATAATGAAGAGTATCTTTCAGGTCTGTTTTGAAACTTTCAGCTTTACATGTGTTTGAGATCGATCAGTCATTTACCTGGAAAAGTGGGGAAGCTTTATTTTTCTTAGATTAGGGTCTTACTTTGCACACTGTTACAAATATTCTAGTTTCTACTATACAGCTAGTCAAGGTAAAAATATATTTCTTGCCAAGTAATATTCTGCAGTATTCTGAAAGAGCTCCCAGTATACATGTAAACAGAGCTGATTCTATAGTACATTTAAAATTCAATGAAGAATAAGTACACAAGAAGAAGACCTTGTACATTAGTAGTAAGAGACTGAACACGGAAAATGTGAAACTGTTGCTGAATAGGAAAGATGATTCAGTTACGAGGGAAACAGATAAAGCCAAGGAACTCAGTGTCCCCTTCACTTCCATGGACGTGAAAAAAATTACTGAAGTCCTCTTTAATAGTTGGAGAAGACTGAGATAAAGACCACATTTGTATTTTCATTAGTAAAATTAGAGATTGGAATTTCTTGTGATGACAGGAAATTATTTCCCAAAGTGTTAGCCCCCCACAAATAATTACACTTTCCTTATGTACTTCACTACAATTCTTTTACCTCAAATTCCTGTCTGAATATTATTTACGGTAGTGATGCACACAGTTTAGAGCTGCTTGGCAAAGCTAATAAGGAGAGTTGTGTTCCCTGTCAGTTTCTCTTCTCTGAGACAGGAAATAAGCAAATTCATCTTCATATTTATGATGGGCAAAATAGTTCATATCTGTAGCTGTCAGCCACCAGAGGTGTCAGAACAAGAGGTCATGAGCACACCCAGGGCTGATTTTGACAGTGCCTTGTCTCAGGAGCAGCTGAAGAACCCCAGTGAGGAAA
Organism: Megaceryle torquata; assembly: GCA_024611175.1. NCBI lineage: Eukaryota > Metazoa > Chordata > Aves > Coraciiformes > Cerylidae > Megaceryle > Megaceryle torquata. The sequence goes on from JANIJG010002649.1 coordinate 81,894, forward strand.
CCACAGGACTTATGAAAGTCAGTGAGGAAGCACTTTCCCAGTGGACGGGCATTTCATTAACACCTCTTTTTGAAGGGCAAAATGACATCCTGGCTACAGTATGATGAGGTCTTGACCCTCCTCAAGAAACTATCTAATTGCTATCCTCTGTCAAACCTCCCTTTTTGGAGAGGGTGATTAAGGAGGCAGTTGCTAAGCAACTTCAGGAGCACCTGGACAAAGTGGGATTTTTAGACTTCTTCCAGTCTTCAAGTAATGGTTTCCAGACAAGTTTTTACAACAGTGTTAGCTTCATATTTCATAATACTACTCTTGGGACACTAATGACATATTGCTTTGTACCAACTCTGTTCATGTCTTTCACATATATTTCAGTGATTGATGATTCAAGTCATCTTATGCTGAGTAACAGAAGGATCATGTTATTACCAGAATTTTATAAAGAGCATATGCATATAAAATAAAAAGTATTTTACTTATATTCATGAGAAGCAAAGCTCACCTTGAAGAACAGATAATTATTTTATTCATATTCATCTCCATGGTTCTTCGTAAATCCCAGATATCAAATATGCAAATCCCCTTGCTTCAGTCAAGAAAAAAGAAAAACTGAAATTGTATCACTATCAGGACTTCAAATAATGAAGCCATGAATATAAAGATCAGTGATAAATGAGTTTCTAATAACAATGAGATTTCTAATAACATCAGGAATCAGATTATGAGAACATAAAGTGAGAGTTTTATGTATGAATGGTTTAAAGAACTACAACCTTAAGTTTTCTTTATTGCTTAAAATGAGGAATGATTCAGACTGTAGCTGTCAGAAGTCCTTCTGTGGACCTGCCAAACCTTCATCCTGCTTTTGTAGACCTCAGCTGCAAAATTGTGGTTAAAAAATTAACGAAGTGCCACAAAAATCAAAGAAGCAAACGGACAAACTGAAAAAGAAGTTTTCCCCCAGAAAACCTGTCCAAGTTAGAAACATTGATCATATGAAATATCTGTTTGTTTAAATAAATTAATATATTTATATAGATATTCTGCCAGATGTGAAAGAATTGGTCATTTTTCATTATATTATTAACCGAAGCAAAGATATAAAGTTTGGTGGTGTTTTTGGTTTTGGGTTTGTGTTTTGGTTTGGTTTTTTTTGTTTTGTGTTTTGGTTTTGGTTTTGTTTTGTTGTTGTTGTTGTTTTTTTATGATGCCACTTCCCTGTAAACAAAGATATTTTATTGCAAAAGGATACTATTTCTAGAAAATTGTTCTGCTTGACTTCAGCAAGACAGAGGGAAGACTGGTCAATCTGGTGCTACTACTAGTAATGAGAAAATCTTTTCCCTAAATTCAGACAACTTGTCTGTAAGAAGCAGTTGAGGTTAACTTTGAAAGGGTTAATAAAAAGTAGTGCCAGTGTGTAATTTCAGCTCTACTCCCCTCCCGTATTGACTTTCTTTGTTATCAAATTTCTATTACATAACCAGATTTATGCCCCAGCTCTGAGCATCTCAAACATAAATCAACAAGTGAGAGCAGCCGGCAGAAGCAGACAGGGAATTTGTTTTTAAAGTCCCACAGACATTCAGTTCTGAGTCTGAAATCCAGCAATGCCCATGAACTTGTGACCGTGGAAAGTGGTGTTTGTGGGGGAGCTCAGCCCCTTTCCTGAAGCATGTCAAGCTCTCCACCACTTAAGCTGCTGATGAAGTCACATCTAACATGTAGGAGGATGGAGCAGAGAAAAAGGAAACGGGAGGCAGTCAAGACATAAAAGCACCATGGAACAACTCTTTCTTCAATCACAGGTCCCGCTGGGGAAGGTGGAAGTACTTGAACATTCATTATCCCTTGAAGAGCCTGGCAAAAAGATACTCTTTACTGTTTTGTATCAATGAATTAGATGCTGAGAAGGAAACAAGCTGCAGAAAAGCAATTTTTTTTTTATTTCTGATTGAACATAGAAAACAAGGCCATTTAGACAGTTTGTTCAATACCAAGTGTAGGATCAGTACAGAGTTCTTTCTGCTTATATTTCTGTTTAGATTAAGAGGGGCTCATTTCAGGCTGGAGGATGCCTGAAAAATATCCAGTGTTTTCCAGGGGAAGAGCAACAATGAAGAAGAGCTATGTGTTTTTCTGAGTTAAATGTGCAATTCCTATATTCTTGTTTTTTAATAGTACAGCATTACCCATTCGCAATTATCATATCTTCAGTAACCTTCAGAATAACAGCCAGGACAGTGTTAGGCCGATCATTTGCCCTTCCATTCTGAAGAATTATCAACCATAGTCTGTTGTTGAGCATTCATGTCTATCATGAAAGATCTTCTCTCCAGCATGTACCACCAACCTGGTACCCCATCTGTACCAATAAAGATGTCCATTAGAATGAATTATAGCTGGACATTGGCTCACAAATATGGATTTCTTTTGCACCAGACTCAAGATAGCCTAGAGTACAAGCACATAGCTGAGTCTTTCCTACCATGAACTCTAGCCCTAGCCAAGATAAGCACTCTTGGCTTCCACATCAAAAACATAAGCACTAGTGTAAGCTTAGAAGGAATCTTCACTGTTTAGGAGGGAAGGAGAGCAAGAGAGTGATACTAGCAGAAGCGTATTTTCACAAACCTCATTAAAGGTAGAAAGACTTTCCTTGGATCTTTGCAACTCCCTTTGTTCTTAGGTGTTTTGAATCCTTCCTGGTGTTGTACATGACCAATTTCCTAATAGATTATATCTCTTATACACTGTTATCATGAGGATAATCTATGTCTGTCTATGAATTAATTCCAATTTGAAGTATGGATTTTTTTTCTTGAGAAAGAAATACTACTTTGGGAATATTGCCATTTGAGGTTTATCCAACCCATTCAGTCGTGTAAATTGAAACTCCAAATCAAAACTTGACAAAATCCTAGACAAAATTTATCTTCAGTTACTTAACATTTTCCCACCCAAGGAATTTTTGCAATAGCACTTATCTCTTGTGTCCCTGATTTACTTAGGTAAACATTTGAAAGTCATTGTGTTTCAGTTTTTCTTGAATGAGAAAGCATCAATAGAGCATGTTGTTTTCTGGGACCACTGAAGAGTTTAGATAAGATTTACACGCAAAGATACAAAACTCTGTAAGTATTAAATATATGGCCTTACATTTGTAATACTTGTTCTGGAAATGACATTTTCTTCTTATTGCTGTCCAACATCAAGCTGAAAACAGTTCTTAAAAATTAATGGCCTCTGATAAATAGATACTGCAGGATCAGTGTCTAATTTTAGTTAGACTATTACATAGTAAGTAATTACTTTCATATCATGTTTATATAGCATGACCAAGTTTAAATACCTGATTTAGTAAGGCCCTAAAATAAATAACATAGTTACTTGAAGGAAGAGTAAAAAACCTTGTATTACTCATTTAAAACTTGCACAGAAGTTTCTTCCAGTTTATTCGAGCTCCATGTGGATGAATTTATAACTGTGCTTATATCTTATATCATTGGGGAAGTGTACAAAGACATTTTATGTCTTTCAACAGCTTTTTCTACCATTATGTTTTAAAGCAGATCACCCCTTTTCCTAGAACATTTCTCTGGATTTTCTGTGTAACCAGTAAAACAAGCAGGTTCTAGTGAAATCTAGTGTCTGGGTGGGGAATGGATGTACATGATGGTACTGACAGTCCATTCCAGCTCGGGACCCAGTTCTGCTCCTCTATCTAGATGAATTCGCTAGACAGATATGCTGCCAGCTGTGAGATCTAGCAGAAGAAATGAGATCAAATGTAAAATCCAGTACTGTGTAATGGAAGTGAGGGTTTCAGTATCTGTACCTCAGACTTTTTTAAAGGTCTCTTGGCATCAGATTCTCTTTTCCTCTAAAGACATGGTTCTTGAAATCTGCTCTTGCTGCAGTAACTCCTAGATAAAATACTACAGGCTGTCTGAACCTGTATCAATAACCATTCATTGCCAAGAAGTCTAGAACATTCATAATGTCATTTTTGATCTTGTTAGCTTCAAAATACCTTGTAATTATGCTATTTTTATGTATCAGTGCAGAGATATTACCACAGAGCACAGCTCCCCGATAAAATGCTTTATTCAAATATAGTGCAAAAGATGGTTTCTGCCCCAAGGAAATCACATCTGAATATGACAGATAAGTGACCTACAGACATAAATAGAGGTGAAATAAAATATTGATCAATCTAGGAGGTTCTTACAGTGTTAGCAGTGTGATCACTGTTCTTGGAAGGGGGAGGGGATGTACTGTTTACATATATTTTCTGCAGTTTTCCATGGCATGTAACTCCATTTATAAGAAATACATACACTATATATACAATAAATTTTCTCACTATTGCAGTTACATTTTTATGTTACACTTCAAGTCTTTATCAGGAAATAAAATCATAGATGGTAGCAGAACTGATGTAAAACTGAATAAAGGTAAACATATCTCTGTATGCATGTATATAAATATTCAGTGTGTATGGTATTTTATATAGACTGCAAGTGCAGTTTTCTCTTCCTGAACAGCTTCCACAAGTAGTTTCATTAGATTTCCACTACAATACCAGCCAGTCCAGGCAAGTGACATTATCAGGCTCACAGTAATGTGAATAAGATTACATGTCATAATGTCAACGAGCAAATGTTGAGGTACCTAATTCAATAGGGTGTAACTTGATTTTAAGAAAAACTACATTTGAATCAAAACCTATGTCTAGACATTATAGCCAAAAGTCTTTTTTCTTTGATTGTTGGGGTTTTTTTAATCTTTTAAATTGTTTCAGAATAGAATAAACATATAAAAATCACAATGTTTATATGAAATCCAGATTTGAAACTGAGTGATATTGATCACCACATCCAGTTCTGGCTGACACATATGATCAAAATGTTTCAAGGGGAAAATTGTTTCATGCAACTTCATCAGTGCGAAACAATAATTTAGACCTATTCATACACTTCTATTGGCAAGAGGTTTTAAGGCTTAAATAACAAATAACATGCACTTCCTTCCCTGGGATCATCCACAGTGACCAGTAATGATGAATTCAAATATGGGTGTAAAATTTGTTTCAATCAATGATTCAAAAAGACAGTCTTTCTGTATATGATATGATATTCATCCCAGAAGGATGAACAACATTAGGTTTTTTTCATGTCCTTGGATGCTGACATAGATGGAAAGGACAATAAAAGCTGTGGTATTTTGAAAGGACACCTATAATACTGAAAAATTATCACTTCTTCTTTTTCTCCAGAAAAGTAATAAGAAGGCTGTAATTCTCAAGATCTGAAC
>JANIJG010002649.1:87408-101618 GCA_024611175.1 Megaceryle torquata
ATATAAAATAATACTTAAAATTCTACCCAGACAAATAAGACAAAATGTAAATTGTTGTTGAAATAACATCATATTAATTTGCTGTTATCCCAAATAAAATGTTATAAACCAAACTTTGTGTAAAATGCAACAAAAAGTTAAACTCCTGTTTCAGTACAAACTCCAGCACAGATTTAGGTAGAATTATTAGTGTCACTCCTGCAATATAGGAGATTTCACTATTCTTTTGCCATCTTATCTTGCCTTTAGGAAGCTACTATCCACAGAAGGCATACGCTGTACATTCAGACACCAGACATAGGTAAATCATAGGTAATTTGTTAAGAAAGAACTAGAAAGAAAAAAATAGAAAGGAAAACAAACAAGCAAACAAACAAAATCCAGACTCTCATCTGAATCTTTTTTCTTGTGGAAAAACAGCAGTGTACAACAAAAATCTCTGTTTATCCACTGCTTCATCACCCACTTTACGCTAAACTTTTAAATACCCTAAGTGAAGGGAAAAGCAGAACAAGGACAGAAATGTCATAAACTCTAAATAAAATAAAAATTGTTATTAACAGTGTTTTTCCTCCCTTTCCCAGAACATGGAATATTTTTTAATCATTTTTGAGGACGAACTCATGCAGATCTAATGATGCTGATTCACAGACACACTGAGGTAATGCACTTCAGATAAGAAGGACATTGCATCATTTCAACAGGTCTCCCAATGTAAATATTAAAGGGAATTTCACCATGGCATCAGCTTTTACTGTAATCAAAGACTCCAAGGTATGATTACAGTTAAACAGGTCACACAGTGAGACAGGCTCACTGAGGCAGTAATATGGTCTGGATCTAAAGAACATAAGGCATGAGACACAAGCCAATTCTTTTACTGTATAATGGCACTTAATGTTATATTATGTCTCTAAAAAAATCAATTTAAGTTAAGCTCCAGCCAACTGTTTCTGGTTAAGGGAAAAATACCCTAACATGAGGACTGCACATATTTATATCAAAGTTAAACACTGTGGAAAGAGGCTGTAAAATGAGATTTTTTCCTCACAGGACAGGATAAGCAGCAATTAACTGAAGTGTGCAAACAAAGTGCATTGTTTAAAGACCTGTGGGTTTTTTATGTACTACATTTCATATTTGGAAGGAAACAAGAAATCCCATGATTCTGGTGCTTATTTTTAAAAAATTAACTCAAGAAGAGCATACAGCATGTAAATATGTGTCTCTTTTCTTGGGAAAGTGAAAATAGCTCCTGGAGGTATTGTCTGCTTATTCTTTTTTATAGAGTCCTGACCTGAATATGCCACGAGCTGCTTCTACCAAGGCCTCTGGTTCCTCCCCTCTCCCAGGGGAGAACTGGGTATGAAGTAGAGAGTTTTATTTATGTAGGGTACGCAGCTGTTGTGAAATACAAATACTACTCCATCTAGACGCTAGGACAAGCAGCTTAAAACTTAAGATAGTAAGGTCTGGGATAGTCTTTCCTCCCCATGGGCATACCTTTAAGCCAGATTTATACATACTGTGTTTCAGCAGTCCTGCACCCAACAGTTATTGCTGTTGTTGAAGAAGACTGACCCCCACCACCCAAGGAGAGGCACCACTGGTGAGCCAAGTCATATGCAATCTGTTGGCAAGAAAGTTTAGCATGAAATTTCTCAAAATTCACTCTTTTATGAGTTTTTTATTTTACTGCAATTATTATAAAACAAAACAAACAAACAAACAAAAACCAAACCACAAACAAACAAATAACCAAAACAAACAACAAACAAACAAAACCAACCAAACCTTAAACTAAACATAAAATGTTCAAATGCTTGATGCTTTTTCACTTAGGGAAAACACCACAAAAACTCACTGACTTACTGGCTAGAGAGGATTGTTGCTTGACTGCTTGGGTGCTTTTCTGGACAACTGCCTCTTTTCCCCCCCAGAGATGTACACTGGGTAAATCTTGAGGAATTACAGCCAGGATTTCCTCTCATATAGCAGTCTCATTCTTGTTGAAAAATCCTAAAATTTCTATGCCATGTCTGTGCACATGCTCTTTACGACCCATCTTGCAGTATCTCACATGCTCATGGTAGTTATGCACTGTGGTCCTGTAGCAAATCTGAGGCATTTTCAGCAGTGTTGGGCACGCTCTGTAGGTTTCTACATCAAGTTTCAATTTATAGCCCTGTTGTGGGGATGATATATTCCTATGGATTACCATGCCATCAAAGCAATGTACCTAAAGGGTTTAAACAGGACATTGAAGAAGATTCCAACTAGTTTGAATATTTCTAACATGCAAGGACTGATCTGAACAAATTTTCTGCAAATTATTCCTACAGAAGAGAGCAAAATATGAATCCAGAATTTTAACTTGGTTTCACTGCCATGAATCCTATACATGCTGTGTTTTGTACTGTAAGTAGCTGGAATATGAGATAGATTGACTTCTTGTTCTCTTATGCTTCCACTGTCTGCAAAGAGAGGATTGTCCCTCATCCAGCTCTTCAGGGTGACTGCTGCTTCAGTAAAGAGCTCAGCCAGTTTCTGAGCAATGCACACCAGTAATTCCTCTTTCTCACTACAAAGGCTCTTCTCTACTAGTTTTCTGAAACATTTAATTGTGTAAGTAGGATGATGTTTTGATTATTCCTCTTTGCTTGCTCCTAGAGGAAATCCTTATCTATGGAAAGAAAAGACACTTAATATGTTGATATAGGAAAAAAAAGGTTTGTTTATTTTACTCAGAAAAATCAAAAAACATCTCTCACAGATCTTCCCCCAAACCTTCCCTGTTTTATTTCCAGAACAAAAGCTCTGTGTATCTCTTTCCAAACTTTATCTTGGTGATAGCTGTCTATAAGAAAAAAAGTAGCCAGAATATTTAAGCTCTGTCATTGTATACAAAATGAAAGCTTTTATTGTATCACATTACATATATAGTGAGGTAGGAGTAAGAGTGTATAAAAGAAGTCCAGTATCTACATTTGTTCATTCATTGCATCACCGTATTTAGTTGCCTATTCACATGAAACAATAATGCTTTTGTATAAATCTGATGTTTAAAATCTATCCTACCATGTAATCCTTATTCTGCAGTCTACATTATTTTCATTTTCTTAATGCTAGCTTTACACACATGCAGAGATAGGAAAGTATCTTACTGTTTGACTTAACATCTGTTTGGGGACAGACTTTGCTAGGGAACGAGGGGTAATAGTGTAGTGTAAAAAGAAGTGTATGGGTGTCACACGTAGAACACTGGTAGAAGTGACATTTTTAATGCCACTCAGCTTTATTTGTTATTAGTGAGTCAAGGTGTCTTTTCTGTGCACACTGAATCTCATCAGTGTCTATGTATTTATCTTAGTGTGCTTGTATGAATTACACAGTGGTATGTGCTGCTAAAACTGGCTAGTCTCTATATCTATGCCTAGTTGATCCTTTTCACGATTAAAACTGAAAACATATAGCTATTAGTATTCAGAACCAGCTGGGGGAGGGAGAGCATTTTCAAATCTGTGGGGTTACTGTTAGGCATGTAAACAAGTGGTTTGGCTCTCAGTGGCACTGAGTACTGCCACTCTGGGGTGTGTCTGCAGAAGTGCTTTTGAATGTTTCTCCTCTATTTCGTTGGAAAAAAGTTTACCTAAGAATAAAAGTTCTAACAATAACCAAAATAGGTGTTTCCTATCAAATTCCTCCTCAACATAATAAGAGTTGCTAAATAAAGAAACACAGTCACATAATTTTGTGTCTAATTTTCCTCATATTAAATGAGGAAATTAATGTTAAAAGTACAGTTGTTTAAACTGTTCTCCTGACTTCACTATATCTTTCATTATAAAGCATTTGCCTCAAACTGTCCCAAGGCTTATCTTGCCTGCCTTCCTCTTATAAGTTTTAAAGTTAATGAATAACACTGCCTCGAGAGGGCTGCAGAGCCCAGGCGGTTAATCTGGCAAAGACTGTCCTTAGGGACACGTCTTCCCATTTTTAAAGCTGTTTTCAGATTAAATGAACATCCCAAGCTGCCTCTTTTTCTGCAGCATCATTGTGGGCTTGCAACTACCCCAATTAGCATCATTAAATCTGCAGCAGCTTGTCCAAATATACCGTCTGTTCAATGCACGTTCTGATCATCTAAGTTGTCACATATAGTCCAGTATCAGAATACTCATGTGCCAGAAACTGATTCCCGAAGAATCACTTTTAATTTTTTGCTTTTAACAAAGAACAACCTCTCGCCTCTGGAGGTTGCTTGCTAAGGTGCAAACACTCCAGCTCCTACCTGATATCTTCTCTGAAAATCAGCTTCTCACCCTCTGAATGAAAAGATGAGTGGGTGTAAATTGGTGGAGGTGCCTGGAGCTGAGCCAGCAGCATTAGCCAGGCTCCTCTCCTGGAGGCAGAGACGTTCACCCATGACATAAGCCCAGCTCTCAGACAGGGGTATACCATGGAGCAGCATCTCCTTCTTCACTTTTTTTTTTTTTTTTTAACCTGTCCACTTGTTTTTAATGGACTGTCATACTGTGTATGTAAATTTATAGATATATTTGTACCTTAAGCATACAATTGCCTTAAAAAGAAGAAAAAATCTCCCAAATATATATAAAATGCACTTTTGACTATTCATAGAGGAAGAAAAGTGTCTAAAAGAGCATTCATGTGTATCACTGAGATGCACATTCACACACGTTCATGCACAGGATGGCCAAATCAATACATGATGGCTACACACAATTTCATGTGTCTCAGTTTCGCATTGCACCATATATATTACCAAGAACTAAGTATGTGACATAGAACTTTGTATAGATATTAAAGGATACTTAAAAAAAAAAAAAAAAGGTTTACTCTTCTGTAGTGTGGTAAATGCTGAGCTGAGGGGAGCAGTGAAGCAGAGGAGCAGATAGATGCTACTGGGGCAGGGACTGACAACCTCAAGTTTATCTGAACAAGGTCCTGGGACCCTGGCCAGGGTGAGGGAAAGATGGTCATGGCTGGACAGGCTTCTTGGCATTTTCAGGGTCGTCAGTGTATGTGGTTTTGAGCAAATGTCAAAGCAAAATGCAACAGGAGAGACTTATCAGCAGTTTGAATGATACCAGTAAAGACTTAGCTTTCAGATTTCCCTTCGTAAGACATGGGGAGGGTGGGCTTTTCAGGTGACCATCTTAAGTGTCTTGCACATATGCATGCATAAAAGAAGACAATTTCAATTATATTTTTGTGTGTCTCCTGCTGTCAGACTAATCATAAACTCTGATGTTTCTCATCATCTGAGCTCCAGTTAGAAATGAAATATCTCAGTGTGACAGCAAAAAAATTTCATGTGAATACTAGTCAGATCCTGGAAGTGAGCAAGCTGGTACAGTGGATTATAAAAATGTTCTCACTACACAGACATTTGATTCTTGTGATTAAATGCATTTCACGGTGAAGGGAAACATATCATCTGGCTCCACTGGTTGTCACAAAAGGGGTCAATTTAAGCAAAATGTCATTTTAAGTTTACATACTAAGACTGGGGTAGTGTCTTTAATCAAACCTGCAATTACTAGTACACTAACCATAATGGCCTCTTAGAAATGGAAACAGCATTTTTCTCAAACCAACTGTTTGAGAAAGACTACCTGTATCCTGTATTGACCTACACAGCTTTTCAGCACTGATCTCCTTGTTCCAAAATGACCAAAATACATCTTTTTCCCCATATTTTTTCAAAATCCTGCTAAGTTTAACAATTTAAATATTTTGAATTCCTAAAATGCTACCAATTTGTCTGTCACTCCATTAAAATGGGTAGGAGATAGATGAGAAATGTATCCTTTCTTCTTGTGAAGACCTTACAGAGTGAAGACCCACAGCCAAGGAGATCAGACAATGCAGAGGTGAACTGCAACTATCACACACACAGTCACAGAATGGTAGGGTCTGGAAGGGACCTCTGGAGATAATCTAGTCCAACCTCCATGCCAAAGCAGGTTTGACTAGATCAGGGTCCACAGGAACATGTCCAAGCAGGTTTTGAAAGTCTCCAGAGAAGGAGACTCCACAACCTCTCTGGGAAGCCTGTTCCAGTGCTCTATCACCCTCACACTAAAGAAGTTTGTCCTTATGTTTAGATGGAACTTCCTGTATTCTAGTTTGTGCCCATTGCCCCTTCTCCTGTCACTGGGCACTGCTGAAAAGAGACTGGCCCCATTCACTTGACATTCACCCTTGAGGTATCTATAAGCATTGATAAGATCCCCTCTCAGTCTTCCCTTCTCCAGACTAAACAGACCCAGGTCTCTCAGCCTTTCCTCATAAGGCATGTGTTCCAGTCCCCTAATCATCTTTGTAGCCCTCCATTGGACTCCCACCAGTCATACCCTGTCTCTCTTGAACTGGGGAGCCCAGAACTGGACACAGTACTCCAGATATGCTCTTGCTAGGGTAAAGCAGAGGGGTAGGAGAACTTCTCTTGAGATGCTGTATACTCTTCTTAGGACTCTACTCTTGCCTTATTGAACTTCATTAGGTTCCCTTTTGTTCAACTCTCCAGCCTGTCCAGGTCTTGCTGAATGGCATCATGGCCTTCTGGTGTGTCCAACTCCTCCCAGTTTTGTATCATCGGCAAACTTGTTGAAGGTAGACTCCATCCCTTCTTTCAGGATATTCATCATATATTCATATGATGAATATGTTCATGGCCTGAAGCCATGACACTTCTGGTGCTCTATACAGCAGCAGAAGAAAGACTGTAAAATGGCTGCTTAAACCTCTCCAATATACATTTATGTGTTTTTTCTTAACCCTGCAAGAAAGTGCATGAATAATATGGGGGGGGGTGTAGGAAATAAAAGTGGTAAAATAAATGTACAGTTCCAGTTCTGTCTCCTTTCTGTAAAATGCAGGAGAAAAAACTATATAATCTGAAAACCACTAAATGGTCATTTTGAAATTGTTTTATCAAGGAAATTGTTCATCTTTGATTACTGGAGGGGTGGGGGGAAGTCTGGATGATTTTTTTATTAAAAATGTCAAGAGAGAGTATTTAAAATCTGATGGGGCTAAAATTTCCAATAAAATGCTTTTTTTTTTTATTTCCATCTACAGAATTTGTTAATAATGCCTGCCACAAGCTAGCATAAAAACAAAACAATAACTTACAAGTATCTTCCTCAGTTTTTCCTGTTAATGACAATGTTATATTTCAGAAACTTTAAATATTTTTTGATATTCATATTCTTCTCTGATACCATAAGCTATGGTAAGGAAAAACTTACTCCTGATAATAATTTTACTGAAATCAACAGGAACATTTCCTTGAAAAGCTTCTACTTAACCTAAATGAAGATTGCAAAAATAGGCTCTAAATTTAGTTCTTTCCATGTTGTTAATATTAGGAACAGTATTGCACACATTTCTTATTTCCTTAAGATATACAATTTGATCATAAATCAAGTACTGGGCCCAAGTATTTATTCTTGGCCTAATGTAATTTTCCTTACCATCCTGTTACACTGTTTTTGAAGTGAGACTACCATATTAAAAATTGTTTCTTGAAAACACTTAATGAAAAACAGTTTGGAATTTTTTTTTTTCTTGTGGAACATTTTTAAACAGAAGGTGGCACTTAGTTCCCTGTGCCCATGTTTGTGATCTTTCTTATTTTTTGCTATATGTTTTAATTTAAAGCATGCACTATTATTTTTGTTGGCTCTCTCTGCTAGACTCAACTGTAACATCCTTTTCCAAAATGCCCAAACAATAAAAGCCTCTTGACCATCAAAAAATTAAAGTAATGTAAAGTTGATATTAACAGCATTTTTAAGTGTTTATAAACAACAAGAAAATCCACTGTAAATTAAAGTGGAAAAAGGTTCATTCATTCTTTCATTGAGAAATATTATATCAGTATATTTATTTATCTCATCAGTCCCTAGCTCTGAATTTTCTTCCTAACTCTAGGTCTGTTAGTGTTGTCAAAGACAGTTTTGTGTGAATTAATAATTTTGGGGAATTTTATATATATATTTTAATAGTATTTGAATACAAGAAATTCTGAAAATCCCCTGGTATACCTTAAGTAACAAAACAGTAATTGAAATCCGCTACGTTGTCAAAATTGGGTTGTGCTTAGAAGACAGATTTATTGACATGACAGGATCTTTACCCCCAAGGGAGGGCATGAACAGCTTCCTTGGCTCTAGCTAGAAGAGGGCTTGTAGAATCAGGCCCCTGAGTGTGTGAAGTCTCTCATGCCCAGGCTTTCCTGGGACATTTCAGTTCACAAATCATTTGTGGATAGACTGCAAAGCTTTACAGGGAGCTACTGCAATTGCATGGGTCAATGCAGGGCAGCTGTTACTGGTTTTGAAGTAAAAAGCTTCACAAAAGGTGACAGATTGTTTATATTTAGATAGAAGGGTAGAAAGATAGAAGGATAGATGATAGATAGATAGATAGATAGATACATAGATAGATAGAGATTACTGATTACTCCAGGCTCCTGGATAACCTGTATATTGAATCATTTTAAAAGTCTGCTGAAATACTCCTTTCCTGCACATGCATTGAGATTTAAAAGTCGTAATATATGCATGCTATGTACTTTATACATCAAAACATAAACACAGACAGTTTGGCAGAAATAAAAGTGGTGTTAATGAAGCAGTTAGATCTAAAATAAAGTATTTCTTTGAAATGCTACTGTCATATGAGGTTTTATTCTGGGAGAATGTTGCATGCATTGAAATCACAGGTCTAGTGAATCTGTAATGGCAAGGCTGACAGATACATGGTGCTTCCTATGCAGAAACCATGGTGATGGTCACCTTATACATATGAAAAAGTAAATACACTAAATTACATTAACAACACTGAGGCTTCCAAAATATAAATGTGACACAGAATAATTGACTATTCAAGATTTTGGAAAAGTAAGGGTTTTTTAATACCTCTATGTTTATGAGGAATCAGAAGCTTTGAAGCTTTGAAGCTTTACAGCTCTTAAAGCTTTGAGTGATGGAGAACTAAGTGGACAAAAATAATGCTGAGAAAGAAAAACCTATAATAATTAAAAATAATCATAAGAATAAATGAGTAATACTGTATTGCTCAGCTTCCTTTTTCTGTAGGACAAAACACTCAGGTACTTATACTAAGCAGATTTAAGCTTTATAAATGTTTATTATGGCCCTATTTTCTACTAATGGCTACAGTTTTACTACTATTTTATTTTACTTTATAAAAAAAAAAAAAAAAGAAAAAAAAAAAAAAGAGTTTATGAGTTCCAGCATTTCCTGTAGCTTCCTACAAAATCTTAGACTAGAGAGAGAAATTTCACTGATAAAGCAGAAAAGGAGTCTGAGAGGTAAGAAGTATATAATGGTTGTTGGTTTTTCATATCCATTTCATTTGATTTTTGTTCTGTCATTGAACTGTCTTCAACTCTGTCCTTAGCGAAGCTGGTGTTCTCTCTCAGATACAAACAAAATACTGTATGGCAACCTGAAACCCAAGTGCCTTTACTGATGCCTGAACCATGCACACATAGCACATCGCACGGTGATTTCAAGACAGTGGAGGAGACACAAACGAAATCAAATCCCAGGAAAGATTTAGCACAACAATTTTGCCCATCATTTTCTGTGCAGGCAGGACAGGAGAGGGGCTGGAGGATGCCCAGGCACCCTGCTTCAGCCCACGGGAACACTCCCCCCCTCTGCCCTGCCTCCCTCCCAGCCCTGCCGCCCCAGGATGAAAGAGGGGTACCCACACTGCGTAAATTCGGTCATATTGTCAATGTACCCGTTCACATTCTCAGTCTCGGTGCAATGTTCCATGACAACAAGGTGAGACGGCAGAGGTTACACGAACAGCTGCTTCCTAAGCCAGAAATTCCAGGCATTGAAAACCATCTGTCTATACATTCACAAATGTATATAAGGGCAATCTATCAGGCTGCGGCACTGCAGCTGCCACTCCATCAGGCCTGCTTCCTTTCTCCAGGCTGAACAATAAGAGCTAGTTCTTCACTTTGTGTCACACAGAATGGCTGATTTGATTAAGTCCCCAACTCTCATTATGCTAGGTAGGGGTGTAGAATTTCAATGATAATCCATAATGCATGACCAGTTTGTCGCCATGGCAACATAAATTCAAGGTTACCAGCTCAGACGCATAATTGGGTGTGCATTGAGTGCTGAAGAAGGGCTGTTAAAATTCTTGTCATAGAAGAGTAGCATCCATCATACTGTCTGAAATTGCAAAGTATTCATAATCAGAAAGAAAAATCCTTGGAGAAAAATGTTAATAAAATAATGATTACATCTAATATAATTGTTTAAGTTTAAAAAAACCAAAGTGGTTAAAGTATTTAAGTTAATAAGAATTGAAATGGCAACTCATTAACCGTAGAAGACTTTAGCTGAGCATCCCCCACCCCCCAATATTTGCATTGTAAGATGGACCCAAAGCAGTTCAGCTTTGAATCTGACTGATTAGCTCAGAATCTAATCCATGTGATACAGTAAAAGATGACTCTTCACATGCAGTCAGCACAGTCTTATAGGCATCGTTTGCCCAGTTTGATCTTTTGTGGGTAAACATTATCTTCTAAATTAGCTGCTAAGGATAAGAGGAGTTTTGCATGCTTTTTTAATTTTTTAGATATTGCTCTGAACTGCTGCACTATACAGCAGCCATTTTAACTACCCAAGATAAAATAGGTAAGGTCAAATTGAACAGATGAAAACAAGACATTCACAATCAGACTGAGAAACGCTCTAGTATGTTCATTGTAGGGAGTGATCTTACTCCAGCAGATGGATGGAATAGATGACCTAGAAAGCCTTCTTTTTTTTTAGCCTTTCTCTCTCTCTCATTTGTATGCATTTGTGACTGCAGCATACCTGAAACCTGGCATTCTGTGTATTATTTTAGTGTGGGGAGGGGTTTGGCTTCTCCTTTATAAAAACCATTCTGACAAACATCTCTTCGATATGCCTCTAATATTATTAAGATAATTGTACCATCTGCATTACTTATTCCCAAACAAGTCTTGTTTTGATGACCATCTTTGTCTAGCAAGGAAGAATAGGCAAATCAGATTTTACATGAGTACTTCCAAGATGTCAGAGGCTTAAACCTAGCATGTCATTACATAAAGATCATTACTAAATGAATATTTTCCTCAGCTTCAAACCCATTTTCCTTGATATTGTTTGTCTTGTATGTGTTTTATAGCCTTAGAGAATTCTAGCTGAGATGCTTCAGCATATGGTTTTATTTATTAGGATTTCTAGTAGAATTTGACATTATTTCAATGTATGTTCCTGTAACAATATTAGGAGAGTTTTTTCAAAGGGATGAAACCTCAGTTTATGCCTTGTGAGTCAAATATGCCCTTTGCTTCTTGGACTGATCTTTTATTTAATTCTGTTGGACATGTTTAGGATATGTTGGGTGAATTGCTTAAAAATAACAATAGAAAATTCCTGCTACATGGAATTGTAAAGTCTCAGTAAATATTATTGCATCATGAATTTTCTTCAAATATTAAACTAATATGTTTAGGTTTTCCATATTTCAGATTGCACTGATTTTTAATCTAGTCTGCATTTACATTTTGCAAACAGAAATTGTAGGGAGCTCAGTGTAAATATAATTACAGCTAAAATTATAGTGAATATAACAAGAGTGTTTGAAAGTGTGGTTTGTGTTGGTTATTTTTTATATTTTGCAGATTTATTTCTCATATGATTATATTTCGAGAATTGACGATTTTTCTTAACAAAATTGCATTATTTTGATTAGGTTAGAATGTATGGGTACTAATGAGCATTTTTTTAAAAATTACTTTTTGTGCTGACCCGTACAGCTTCTTTTCTGAACAAATGAGTCTCAGTCATGCTCTCTTGTCACCATTCTAAAATTGTTCAGATCTGCAACTAATTTCCATTATAGGAAAAAAAAATGTGCTGGATCATAAGCCTATACATACCTTGTAAGTAGTAAGATTTTTCACAAGTGAGAAACGGCAAGTTCAGATCCTACAGTAATGAACGCTATGGTTTTATCATACTGAACTAAATTTGTCTGCATGTAAGAACTGGTTTATACATAAAGATGTATATTACTGTTCAATATCATGATAGGACTGTAAGTTCAATGATGTGTTTTATTTCAACAGAACCTGGCTTAATATGAAGCTTGCAAATATCGCATCTGGAGGTGTATTCTCCTCTTGATGTGCACATGTAATTCCAATTAACATTAAGAATGTTAATGAGAATATGCCCCTCTAGGGGCTGGAGAGGGGGAGGCGAGGGAGCAGGTTTGTAGTTCTGATTTAAATAACAAGTGACTTTTGTGGAGAATACCAGCATGTGGTCTCATGCACTTATATTGTGGAAATGCAGTGGCTCTGAATGAGAGCGCACGATTTATACATTGATGCTCAGTGATGCTTAGCCAAGTGAACCCATTGTTGGGGGCAAATATTAAATCCCAACATGCCTTCTCCAGGAAGGAGTATTTTAAAAAATGTTTAGTTCTGGTTTTGTGCACTGGAATAGAAGACCTTACTGCAAGAGAGGGGGCTGTCATTTTTGATTTTTATTTTTTTAAAATCCAGCTTAGTTTTAAAGAGTGAACCGTTTAATTATTTGTTGTTTCTCAAGTATGCAGAGTGTATAGAATAACCTTCAAGGCCTTAAGCAACAATGTGCTCATATGCTTTGATTAATTCACATGAAGTTCTTTTAGTGTTCCAAGGAAGAATTATATTTAATATCAGATATCAAACCAAAAACAATATCCAGATAAAAATGGCTATTAAATCATTCTCTTTTCTTTGAAAGTGTGATGTCACTGGTGATATTTTGAGGACTAAGCAGACAGCAAGAAAAACCATAGCACCTTCATTTCCAAAAATGGAAGGTAACAGATTGTGAAGTGGTATTAAGGCAAGAAAATATACAATATATATCTTATAATTGCAAGAAACTGTGGCTAATAGATTAAATGGAATTACCATTTCTTTTTTACAGATGAAAGCAGAGACACTGTTAATGTATGGAATATATTTTCCATTTATTCAGCCAGAGAATAAAACCATAGTGCAGCAAACAAGGATAACATGAAAACCAACTATGAAGAAAACGATAAAGACTAAATCCTTTACTGTCCTAAGCAATTATTTATCTTGTCTAATTTTTTTTTGGTCTGGTAATGATTATTGCAAGACATAAAAATGACCAAGAAATACAAAGACATATTACTGTTCGATGCCCCATCCAAATCTTTTGTTATCAGTGGTAGAAAAAGGTACCACAAATAATATAATTTATCTATTTTGTCAATTCTTTCTGCATAAAATTTCTGCATGCCTTTTCAATTTACACATGGAGAAGTGCTGTTCATTTCATTGATCTGACACGTCAGATTTCATTGTGTTGATTTCAATGCAAGTGCTATCGCAGGATGTGCAATGTGCAGCCAGCAGGATACATTAGAAATGTAAAGTCAAAATATGTGTTTTGTAGATGTCATTTACCATGACATTTTTTAGATCAAAGAGTTGAAAAGTTGTTATTTGAAGGGCTATCCTGTACATTTTAAATGTTGGGTTTGGTATTTGTAAAATGTCTATTTTGTAAGTACACAGTGGTATATTTGAAATTATGAAATACTGTGTATCCTGATGTTTTAACTTATCCATAGCTTGATTGTATAATCTTGGTTACATGGGTAACGTAAGGCTTTTAATAAAACTATTATAGATAATAAGAAATGTCCCTTTGTTTAGAGAGTATGATCCAAGATTTATATTCTCGCACTTCCTTAAGTAATTTTGCATGAAGTCTGGGGGATTTTGTGAAAAAAATATTTTGCACATAGTGGTGTCAATTCTCATTCAGTCCCATCTTTCAGCATGAAAAGCCCATATGTATAATGTATACAAGATAAGAAGAAGTGGGAATAGTAAGAAGGCATGATGGGAAAACAAGGACCATTATTAACAGATGCAGGTGAGTTTAGGAAAAGCAGGGCTAAGGCAATTTTTTATTCAAAGGTTTGCACCCCATTAATCTATTTCTTCAGGTCTGAAAAAGAAGAAAGTGTTCAGCTGCAATAACTCCATGTATTTACTTCACAGCAGCTGGGGAAGAAGCTTTGAAGAAAAGGTCAGTCATTATATCAGATGAACAATA
>JANIJG010002649.1:101669-116340 GCA_024611175.1 Megaceryle torquata
CAATGACCAAAACACCAAGTCTAGTAGTTGATTAAATCTTTGTCCACCCCATATTGAGAGGGCACACACTTGAGCAGCAAGAACCAGGAAAGAGGCTGCTCCTAGTTCTCACAGGGCAAATCTAAGGAAATTTCATTAGTGTCTATAGAATCATTATAAAAAAGATGAACATTGTTTGCCTGGTTCTATCAACCATATTAACTTTATTTCCTTAGACACAAGAATTATTAATAACATATCTCAATAGAAAAACAGAAACATCCTCAGAAAAGCAGCACTCATGAAAAAAGTATTTAAGAAATCAAGACAAATGACAAGTTTTCCATTAAAATTTGTGCAGTTCTTTCTTCCACTACCAACTTCTGATAATAAACACACCAAAGTTAGTCTTTCACCACATTTCAAAGGCTACAATAAATAAATAAATAAATACTAGGGAAATAAATATGGGAAAGTACAAACCATCACAGTAGTATTTCCTTTAATTCAAGATCACAAACCTGAAGACATTTTTATATTGAATCCGCTGCAGTCAGAACTTGCAAAATTAACAGAAGGAAGTTGTTGTGGTACATTTACAAACTACATGGCCTTTTGTATTAAATATAAGAAAACAGACTGTGTCTGATAATGATTCTGCTGTTGGCTTGCCATGGAGTTGCCTGTTAGTATATTGCTTTTCAGTAACTTTCATTGTTTCACTTGCTTTCTAATGAAGAAGAAACTGCCATTTGAGAAAAAGGTATGACAAGGATGAAATCACTGACCTGTGATCTGCAGAAGGTCACATTGGCTAGTCATAATTTATCAAAACAGTAAATGTAATACACATTCTTTAGGTGTTTCAAGGATCAGTGGCAATGTGATTTCCAAAAATTTACAGTGGTACCCTGTGTACTGAGAAATGATCACAACTCCTCATAATATTGAACTTGTCTTAAGGTGATGGAAATAGGTCAGTAAGTTAAATACTATGTCCATAGAAGCTCTGAAAAAATATCAGAATAATTGTTTCTGCTTTTAAAGGAAGCACTAGTAGCCTATCCTTACTGTTTAAAGGGTCAGAAAGGGAGGGAAGTATCTTCTTGCACCATTTAAACCTTTCAAAGTGTTTTCTAAGTTTAAAATCCATGATCTATTCACTAGAAATACCAACAGTATTGCAATAGTACCATATTTGATGCCCTCCACAGTTCTTTGCTCTTTCTAGTGATGGTGTTTGTGGTAAGAAGGGCAAGCCTAAAATAGATTTCATATCAAAACTGTTTTCCTATCAGTTCAAATGCTTCAGTTAAGAATGTGATTTATTTTTAAACATTATGCACCAACAATTTGAACCTTTGGTGCGAGTAGAATCATACCATTATATGTATGATAATACCAGTATAGCTTGTTCATTTCCCTTTCTGCACTGGAATCAACTATCCTGATATAATTCCTTTATATCATTATAGCTGGGTTTGAAAAGGGAAAGATGGTATGTGACTTGCAGTTTTACTACTTTAAATGAAACTGCATATTTTAAGTAATGCAAACTCTATGCTCAGAGAGGGCTTCAGACCTTGGAAAAATATGAATATGAGTAATTTATTCTGTCTTTTGTGCAAATTGTTAAAAGAACAAACCCCAGTCCTTTACCAAACTCCTAATTAATGAAAACCAGCTAATCCTGATTATCATGTAAGGCACGGGAAGTGTGTTGAAGGGATTCTACTTAGATTTTAACTGATGCAATTGAACACCTATAACTTGTTTTCCCCTTGCCAAGCTCAAGCAAAGGTGTTTCATCATAATGGGAATTATTCCCAAGTCAATTTTCTCAAGTTTTTTCTCTGTCTCCTTTCAATCCGTATGACCACAGTTAGCTTTAACAGTGAGGGAAAAAAGAGACTTTGGTTTACTCTGAGTATGTTTTTTTATCACAAATGACTTAAAATATTTTGCTCTGCTTTATAAAAATCAAGTTTTCTGCAAAGCAGGGAGATGTTATGCTGAGGAGATAGATGCTTTAAAAGTTTTGCACATGACAGAATGCAATTAAAATGAAATAAAAATAATAACACCACCATATTTGAATAACAATACATTTCCCAAAGCACTTCACAAGTAGGTCAATATCGTTATAAGCATTTGATTGTTGCTTACTTTAGCAGGAATGATTTAAGAAAGAAAAATAATTTAGTGCAGTCTCCCTCTCTGTGGCAGTTCCACAAGTGACAGCTTCTGTAGAGCTCCCTGACACTGAATGCCCAGACATGCTAACCCCAGCTAATACTAAACTTCATCTCCAGCTGCACAGAAATATCAGTGTTATTTTCAGTGGTTTTTTTTAAATAATGCAAACACTGGAAGATAGCATAAAATGATGATTGATTACCAGGATTTAGCTTATTTTTATGTTGTCACATTGAGATCTGCATATAGTATTCAAGTCTCCTTGAATCTGTGAGATGTGGGGATGGGATGGGTGGGTGTGGGTGTGTACACACTGCAAGACTGAAGCATCACTGAACATAATACAAGAAACCACACTGGGAAAAGGAAGCCATTTTTTTCATACCACTATCAGTATTCCTACTACACCAAGAGCTTTCATTAGATGATATTTAACTTAGATAATTACCTTTCTAGCTGACACTATCCATAAGAAATCACAATTTCACTATGCCAAAAAGAAACTAAATGGCTAACTCTATTTCACTTCATACCCTTCATCTGATTTTTCAACTGATAATTTAAGGCAAAATCCGAAATCTTTGTATTTACATGTGGATTGAATCCTTCCTTTGTTTTCACCTGATTCTCCTAGAACACATAAAATTATATCCTTGGAGAAGCTGGTGAACAGCAAATCTTTTCCTTTTTTACATTCCCTGTGTCTCACCTCTCCCCTTGGAGTTACACACTATGAAGTATTGGTTTCTCTTGTATCCCTCCAAAAAGAAAGGTCCCTATCTGGGACCAAGTCTCCCTGCCCTGCTAGAGGACCAGAACACTTTGTGGGTGCAGGTGCCCTGCTCTGTCATGCAGATACTGCATTGTATTGCCCCAGTCCATGGGCACCACAGTCCCTCTCCACTGTCAGCTTCCTTCCTCAGGCTTTGGGCTTCACAGACTCCATTTTGTCTGCATCCCTCTTTTGTTTCTATTCCAGAGGCTCTTCTCCCCTCCAGCATTTCAGTTCCAAGGTTCGTGAGCACAGAATATAATTCCTAGGCTTTCTCAGAATTTTATGTAAACATGCTTTGTCTTTAGGAAGACTTGCCATTTGCACAATGTGTGTCTGCTTTGTCCCTTGTAAACTTGTTCGTGCAGGAGCCAAAACTTTTGCATTTCAGATACCCAAAGTGGAACTGTTATCCATTTCATAACCTCAAAGTCTTATTATAAAGTAAGAACATATTTATGACGTTTTTACATGCTTGTGTGCTCTAACCTTAAAGTACTTTGTCTTTGGATTTGTAAATATTTTTTCTTTCCAGCTCTGACATTTGTTATCCTAGAAAGACATCCCCAAAACTTCATGACTGTGACCAGGCTCATCCTAAGTATGGACCACATTAAGTGTCTCTTCTGGCTATCAGTATGATGCTTGGGGCTAGGACATGTTTTAGTTCCACCACAAAAGAATATTAGGCTTTATTCAGGTTTGAACAGTATTTAAGGATATTGTTTAGTCAAGGACTTGTTAGTGTGAGGTTAATGATTGGACTCAATGATCTTAAATGTCTTTTCCAATCTAGGTAATTCTGTGATTCTGTGAGCAGAAGATCTCCAAGGGAAATGATGGTCTGATTTGTAGTGAACATATATAGGTTAGTTTGGTGTATATCTGATCTCCTTGTTGCTAAAGCAGTGTTCTCATTCATAGCAAAGGGAATAATCCAGGGTTAAGAGCTTGAGGTCTAAACTTTCTTTAGTTTGGCCTTTTCCCTTTACATCATCAGTTACCTATCTTCACTTTAAAATCCCGTTCAGCAGACTAAGTACAGTATAAAGCATGAAACTTAACTTATGCCTGCTTTAGCCATAAAAGATGCACAAGGACTTTTTGAAACCTTAAAAGTAATGAAGATACCTCCCAACAAACTGAAAATTGGATAATCACATATATTTGAATAAAGGACAGTATACTGAGCACTTATCAGATTAAAAACAGTATACCAGTATACTCTTTTTGTTTCTACAGCTCCTGAATATTACTCAAGTGCAGATCTTATCTCTTCATTCACACAGCTGAAAGTATTATACAATATTGTGGATTATTTAGCCTGCCTTTTCCTTGATGGCATTCCTCTTTCTGAACACCTTCTCCTTTTATATTGCATCAAGCATAAAGGATGCTTAATTCCCTGTACATTTTCTGCTGCATCCCTAAATAATATTGAAGCTTATTCGTACTTAAGGCTAATTGCACTTGGCCTGTGATACCTACCTCACCCCTTGTTATATTTTGAAAGATAACTTTTGAGCTTTTACTGATGTTTCACCTCTTGATTGAGATTTGTATCCTTAAACTTAATTTGGTCTTTTCCTTTTTTTTCCCTGTTTTCTTAATGCCTTAAAAAATCAAACAGTCTTGGGCAACTCACAGCTTTCTGGTACATTGAGAACACTCCTTAATATGATGGCTATCATTTTTCTTTTACTTTTCCCTTATAATTCCCTCAGTAAGGTTGTATTGTCTCTTTTATTACACTTACCTTGTGAGCTTACTGGAAAAGGAAACTTCATTAACTTCATATCTGTACAGCAACTAGGACTACAGGGCAATTATTCAAGTCCAAGACTTTTCAGGTCTGTAATGAATCACAGAATTATAGAATCCATCATAGAATCATAGAATGCCTTGGGTTGGAAGACACCTCCAAAGGTCATCTAGTCCAACACCCCTGCAGTAAGCAGGGACATCCTCAACTACAGAAGGTTGCTAAGAGCCTCAACAAGCCTGACCTTGAATGTCTCCAGGGATGGAGCCTCCACTGCCTCCCTGGGGAACCTGTTCGTTCCACCACACTCATAGTAAAGAAATTCTTCCTAATGTCCAATCTAAATCTACCCTGCTCTAGTTTAAAACCATTGCCTCTTGACCTTATAAACAGTCTCTCTCCAGCTTTCTTGTAGGTCCCTTTTTGGTACTGGAAGTCTGCTATAAATTCTCCCTGGAGCCTTCTTTTCTCCAGGCTGAACAAACCCAACTCCCTCAGACCGCTCTCATAAGAGAGGTGTTCCAGCCCCCTGATCATATTCGTGACTCTCCTCTGGACCTGCTTCATCAGGTCTATGTCCTTCTTATGTTCAGGGCTCCAGAGATGAACACAGTATGTCATGTGAAGTCTCATGCTAATGTCTTTTAGTAATGACAGTAGCAAAACTAGAACCATTGTATCTGTATATTGCTTAAAGAATTTTTTTCTTATGACAAGTCCAATTTTTTTTCCATACTGTGCACAGGGTTTCTACTGAAACTATATACACTGTCTGTGCACCACAGGAGATCTCTTTCCTCCCCTCTTGAAATAATGAGTCATTTTGCTTTATCATCTCTGCTTCTGGCCAGTTTGGGATTTTTTATTCTACCAGTAGTACAGGTCACACTTGCATTCATCTACTCCTGCCAGACAGGCAGGCTTGTGTCTTCTACCTACCTACGGCATTCTTACTTCTTATTTTCTAGATTAAAAGACTACTGTCTTCTTTGTAGCTTCACTCTTTGAAAATGATCTTGTAGTCTCATAGTCTGAATAGATTTAACAAGAAACATACAATACTTGATGAGTTATAATTTCCTGGTGATAACTTTTTACCTTCAAGCTAACTGCATCTTTACCTAAAATTTGAAAGGAAGAAATCATACATTTGAATTGAGATGTAACAAAGACATTATACCAAGATATAAAACCTAGTATCAAAAATGACAACCAATATTCTTTTGTGTTAACTTTTTTCACTGACAAAATTTGAGGGGAAAAAGAAAAAAAAAAAGTTTGCTGTTAACAAGCTACAAAACCTTTCTAAGGAAACGGAAATCTTATTTGATGTTACAAGTCAATGCTGCATTGTTGACAGAACTTTCACTGCCAAGCATCCACTTGCATTTATTCTGTTTCTACAAATGCTGAACAAACCATCCAAGATCATACTGGGACTTAGAGCACAAGGTTATCATTAATAGCAGGGAATTAACAATGTGACAAAACAGTACAAAACTGATGAAACAAACTTGTGACCTGAGCTTGCTCTGGGTCAATGAGAACATTAAATTCTTCACATGGTCAGGCTCTTAATAGGCACATGCCATTAATAACAACAGGAACCCATGTCTGAAGAAATTATTTGAAAAGGAGGCTTATTTGGCAGTATGATACATAGGGAAATCATCACTGAAGTCTTCCCGTACACTGTTGGAGCACAGGATAGCTCTTGCTTAGGTGATATCTATCTGTTCTGTATTTTGATAATTAAATATTACAGTCTGTTCCACCAACTACTTTTTTGCTACCATAATTACTGTTTTATCAAAAATGCACTCAGTATCTTTGGTTCATTATTTTAAACCACAGTAATTCCATTTTTTTTTATTTTCAAGCAGGAATCACTGAATCATAGAATCATTCTGGCTGGAAGACACCTTCAAGATCATCAAGTCCAACCATTAACCCAGTACAGCCAGGTTACCACTAAACCATGTCCCTACAAGTCACATCTATAAATCTGTTAAATATCTTCAGGGATGGAGACTCTACCACTTCCCTGAGCAGCCTGATCCCAATGCTTTACAACCCTTTTGATGAAGACATTTTTCCGAATATTTCTAAACCTCCTCTGGCACAAATTGAGACCACTTTCTCTGTTTGCATTGCTTGTTATCTGGAAGAACAATCTCCCTTCAGGTAGTTGTAGAGAGTGAGAAGATCTCCCCTCAGTCTCCTTTTTTTTCCCAGGCTAAACAACCCCAGCTCCCTCATCCATTCCTCATAAAACTTGTTCTCTAGACCCTTTCACCAGTTTTGTTACCCTTCTTTGGACACACTCCAGCACCTCAATGTCCTTCTTTTAGTGACGGGCCAAAACCTGAACACAGTATTCAAGGTGTGGCCTCACCAATTCTGAGTACAGGGGAACAATCACTTCCCTAGTCCTGCTGGACACACCATTTCTGATACAGGCCAGGATGCTGTTGGCCTTCTTAGCCACCTGGGCACACTACTGGCTTATGTTCAGATGGCTGTTGACAGACACCCTCAGGTCCTTATTTGTCAGGCAGTTTCCCAGTCACTCTTTGCCAAGTCTGTTACATTACATGGGGTTGTTGTGAGCCAAGTGCAAGACCCAGCACTTGGCCTTGTTGAACCTCATACCACTGGCCTCATCCCATTGATCCATCCTGTCCATGTCTTGCTGTAGAGCCTCCTTACCATCAAGCAGGTCAACACTTCCACCCGACTTGGTGTCTTCTGCAAACTTACTGAGGGTGCATCAGATCCCCTCATCCAGATTATTAATAAAGATATTAGAACAGGCCCCAGTACTGAGCCCTGGATAACACTAATTGTGACTGGCTGCCAAATTAATTTAACTCCTTTCACCACCAATTTTGGGCCTGGTCATCTAGACAGTTTTTCACCCATTGTAGAGTACACCCATCCAAACCCTGATCATCCAGTTTTTCCAAGAGGATGCTGTGGGAAATAGTGTCAAAATCTTTACTGAAGCTCAGGTAAACAACATCCAGAGCCTTTCCCTCATCTATTAAGTGGGTGACCTTGTTATAGAAGGAGATCAGAGGTTAGTCAGGCTGGACTTGCCTTTCATGAACCCATGCTGACTGGGTCTGATCACCTGGTTGTTCTGTATGTGCCGTATGATTGCACTCAGGATGATCTGCTCCATAACCTATTGCTTTTTATGACAGTAGACACATAAAGTTCTAGTTGGGTTTTGACCTTTCTAATTTTGTCACTGCATAGCCTCATGGAATCTTTGTAGTCGTCCTGAGTTGCCTGCCACTTCTTCCATAGGCCACAAACTTTCCTTTACTTCCTGAGCTCCATTCAAGCATTCTGTTCAGCCAAGCCTGTCTTACCCACCAGCGTGTCTTACAGCACACTGGGACAGACTGCTTCTGTGCCTCTTGAAGAATGTCTAGCCTTCCTGGGCTCCTTTACCCTTCAGGACTGCATCCCAAGGGACTCTGTCAACTAATCTCCTAAACATATCAAAATTCTTCTTCTGGATTTCCAGGGTGACATTTGCACTGACCCCCCTCCTTACTTTCTCAAGAATTGAAAATTATTGTTTCATGACCACTATGCCCAAGATGGCCTCCAACCATCACATCATTTACAAGTCCTTCTCTGTTTGTGAGCAACAGGTGTATCAGGGAACCTTCCCTAGTTGACTGTCTCACAAGCTGTGTCAGGAAATTATTTTCCACATACTCCAGGAACCACCTGGAGTGTTTTGTCTTTGCTGTAGTGTATTTCCAGCAGAAATCTGGTAAGTTGAAGTCCCCCGTGAGAACAAGTGGTAGTGATTGTGAGACTTCCCAGATCCCTAAGCTGCATGCATTGGTGTAGGTGCATTTAAGTTGGGCTATTGATCCCATCACCTTTTTGGGTGCAGAAGGCCTAATTCCTACCTGACCATCATAGAATTGGTTAGATTGGAAGGGACCTCTGGAGACTGTCTAGCAAGTTCAGAAAGGGCAGGTTGGTTGGGACCATGTCCAGTCTCATTTTTAATAACTCTAAGAAGGGAGACACCACAATGCATCTGGGCAACCTGTTCTTGTGTTCAGAAAAACTATAAACAAATCAAAATGTGAAATGCTTATCGTTACTTCAAAAAGAAATGCATACAACATAACTAGAGTTTTGGTTTCAATTATGAAGTATGAGGCAGCTATCATGTCTTTCCTGAAGCAGAAATTCACCCAGTGAACTCATTTACGTATATTAATCAGTCAATAGATTTGCAAAGATGATGTGTTGATTTCCTCTCTTTTTAATTTAGTCATTTCTGTTAGCTGCCAAAATTAATTAAATAAAGTGTAGCTCTGAGAGATGGCATGCTAATCAAAAATAGCAGGTGCTTTCTCTCAAAAAGCTGTCAGGAGACCAGTTTCTGGGCCCCCCATGGTCTGGGAAAGTGACTGTGCAAGTTTCACTCCTGGTAGAGACTCATTTTGCTTGGAAAATACCTAAGTGTTGTCTGGGAAGCTGGACAATGCCTGCAGATGAGAGTGAAGAAGCCCTCACTGTATCTTGGAACTTGCTTCATGCCCTGACAGGCACCTGGCATGTCAATGAAAAAGGACCTTCAACCAGCTGATACCTATCTCTATACCAAGGAGCAGCATCAGCTGCAAATGCCTCCCTTTAGGCCACTCTTCAAGACAGAAGACTGCCTCTCCTCTGATGTCATCATGAATTCCTTAAGCTTTACATAATCATAGAATCATTAGGGTTGGAAAAGTCATTCAAGACTATGAAGTTCACTGTTCTACCCAACACCACCATGACCACTAGACTATGTCCCAGGTCACCACATCCACCTGGTTTTTCAATACCTCCTGGGATGGTAACTCCACCACTTCCGTGGGCAGCCTGTTCCAATATTTAACTACTCTTTCAGTAAAGAAATTCTTCCTAATAATATCTAATCCGAACTTTCACTGGCGCAACTTGTGTCCATTTCTTCTTGTCCTGGTGTTAGTTTCTATGGAAAAGAGACCCAATTGTCCCTCAGATAAAAACATAGGCATTCTAAAGATTTGGGGATTATGTCCTGTTAGGTTTTTTTTTTTCCAGCTGAAGCTATTTACATCAATTCATATCAAATAACAATTGGAAGACATTTTCAACTAAGTTTCTAATAATTTGCTGTTTCCTAAAAAGAACCCCAAAAAGAATAACAACAATAAAAAAGAAACAAACATAATCAAAAAACCCACACTCACACAAAATACAAACAAAAAAACCCATCAAACCACACAAGCACCAAACAAAAATAAACAAACAAAACCAAAACAAACAAAAAACCTAAAAACCAAAACAAACAAACAAACAAAAAATCCAAAAATACCTTCCAATTAATGTCTGGCTTTAATCAAAGTTTTTAATGATAAACAGAGCTCATCAAGATTATTTTAATATTTTCTATTTTTTTCTAAAGACTTTGTTGAAACTCAAAACATTTAAAGGAAAAGAGCAGATTTACTCAGAATACTGGAAAAATGAATTAACTTCAAAATAGTCTCCATTAGCAACATGTTTGGTCTCTACATAATATTAATATTATCTCAAAACTTGTTGAGAGTTTGGGTTTTTTCAGTTTTGTTTTGGTTTTGTCAGAATGTACATATCTATCCGTGACACCTGTAATTTGGTAATAATCAGTAATAATGTACTAGAGCTGTAATTTAAGGATTGACATGTGAGTGTTAAACTGACAAGTTATTCTGTTTATTCTTCTTAAACGACACAAATATAATGAAGAGAAAAGTGAATCTATCTTGTACAGCTCTTATGGGGGCTTGATAAGTATTTTCTAAGATAAGCATTTTTCTTCCTGAAGTGAATCTTTTAAAAATAAAAGTAATGGATCACTTAACAGACTGAAAAATAAGTAATAGGGGAAACAGTATGAAAGAATTAAAGAACTATCAAGACCAGTAATACTGCATATTTAAAATAACACAAATCATCAAGGTGATACACATAACATTCCTCACTCCATACCCCAACAAGACTTTTAAAGATGTTTGATGCACGGGTACCAGTTGTACAAGCTCACTTCTATGGAATTTGCCTCTAATAATAATCTTGCCTCATGACAAGATGTGTCTGGGAGAGAAAACACAAATCTTGGCTTTTCAGAAATAACCATTAACATCACTAACCCTGGAGGCTGATAGCTACCTTAAGCTCTTCACATAACTTGCACAAATGGGGCATAAACTGGCCAAAGTCTGTTCTTATCCTCAACCATCAAAGCAGCAAAGGGGGTAAGTTTTAGCCCCACAGACTCAATGGTGGACTTGCACCGATTTCAGTAAAATCAGAATTTTACTGAAATTTCCTATTCACACTTTTATTCTTAGCTCAAACAAGAGTTCTATTTATGGACCTGAAAGTGTTTCAAAGCACTGACTATGTTTCATGGTATTTTTGAGATGTAGGTAAATACTATTTCAGTCTTCTAATGCTTGTGAAAACTCTCCTAGGTCATAAGTCTACAGAAGAATCAGAAACAGAGCTCTGAACAATGGAATTCCCTCATTAATAGTGAATATGAACTATTACATGTCAACACTATTACCTTTGATTTATTAAATCCTAGCTGGTGCTTTTTTTTTTTTTTTCCCCTACATGGATAATTTTCTAGCCAATTTTAAGAACTTCTCCCTACCAGGTACCATACTGTGGTAGATTGGAATTGATGAGATTAACAGTCACATCTGATTTTTGTTCCTCTTGAGAATCCACAGTAATTTTTGTGACAAAAATTCGAGTGTATATCACCACAAAAATTTAAAGGTGCATGTGAATATACTTAGAAATTTGACATATTTGAAAAGACAGCTTCACTGAGTATGATTGAGTAGGTGTACTTATGTGTTAGACTGAGAAGCACAGTGAAGATATGAGAAGGGAAGATGTAGGCAAAACCTGGATAAAACCAGAATATGGATGAAAGAAACAGAGAAGGGAAGAAAAGCAAAAGTTTCCTCATCAGATGGTAGAAAGGTATATCTTGTGCTGCATTGAAGGCTCACATCCTGCAAGGAAATAGGAACATGCACTTCTTGTGAGCAGATAATATTAGGACTTCTCACTTGCAGCAGTGTTAAAGATCCTGAATTTCAGTTAGCAGCAGAATATGATTCTGGAAGATTTAAAGCTTACAGCTGTCCTCAAAATCCAGACTGAAGTGCTGCACACAATTATTTTTTTTTTAAATCACATTTAATATCAACCTTTTCAATAGGAGTGTTTGACACATTCAGATATACTATTTTTACAATCAAGCTCCAGTGAAAAACTTACTGGAAATAAATTAGGTTTTGTTTAGTTTTTCAAGATGTCATCATTTCTATATTCAAAATACCTTTTAAAATATTCATTTTAACCACCAGACCATCTGATAAATGTCCTAATAAAAAGGGCTTTACTAAATATGAAGGAAATCCTCATAAGTCTAAACTGACGTTCATTTTGTTTCTACAACTGAGATTCAAAATTGCATTTTTCACCATTTATCCACTGGAGTCTCAGATAGTGCTTCACATCAGCAATAATTGCCACAGCTTTTGCTGTAGCTGGGGAAGACAAGAGGATTCTTTGTATGTCTCTTTTATTACATTGTCAATATATTAATACCAGCTATATGAACAAACCTAAAGAGACAAAGAGCTATTTGTTATGTTATTATCCAGGGGTGAAAGCACAAATCTTAGGAAAAAAAAATCCAGTAGGGACCTCAACCGAACAAAAGGTCTAAGTAGGGCTGGCTTTGACACCTGATTATATGCAAACCCAGCAGTGCAGCCGTGCTGGGATTCCCTTCTTCTGTTTGCAGGCAAGGATTGAATGAGAAGTAGTGAGATAACAAGGGAGCGTGTAAGCTTAATGATATGCCTATTTTTTTCTATCAGTTGCTAATCTGTAGTTCTGGTGATGATTACTATTTCATCTCCAGAGAGATGCTATTCAGAAACATCAAAATGACATACAATTGAATATCTTGTGTTTCTTTAAGTATAGGGCCAGACTGTCAAGGCTGTCAGCCATAGAATGAAGAAACTTCTCCCATTTTATTCTGCTCTTTACCCCTCCTTGGGTGATGCCAGTCAGCAAATGGCAAAAGCCTGCTCACCTGATAAGAAGAGGACCCGTCAGCAGGAGGAGCTGGGCTCTCAAACGTCGGTCCATCAACAGCAGTGTATGGCTGCACACACAAAAACAGTGAGCTGGTGCATGAAGGGAGTATTGGCAATTTGATTCAGAAAAACAGAAAAATAAGTGGGGAAAAAAAAAAGTGAAAACATGAAAATTAGACTTTGCCTTATTTTCTAGCTTGCTCTTGTGATAAAGAAACACAGAGATGCCACCCTCCCATATCAGCATGCAGGTATGGGAGGGCACTTTGTACCCTCACTTGTCACAAATTGAACTGTTACTCTCTGTAGCCCTGCTGAAATCAGTTTGCTGTCTACTGTGTGCAGGGGCTACTGACTGTACAAACTGCAAAATCCACTAGTAATCACAGCTTTATTGACATGGCTGAAATGGTTTTAAACTAGCAACTTCAAGAATGAGACTCAGCATAGCCTTCTCAACAGCCTACTGAAAATGCAACTGGTGTCCTAGAGGAGCATGATGCTTTTTCTGCCATCACTATCCTGTGACTGATCCTGGATTTATCTAGTTTAAATCCAGTTTGTGAATGTTTCCATGAAGAGCAATCACATCTGTACTGCAGTTGCAAACAGCCCAATGTCCCTTCTGCATGTCATGCCAGGTACTGTAGGTGCAGAAGCTCAGGTCTCTGACTTGTGTGCCAGTTAATGGAATTGCCAGAATATCCAGAAAGAAAGTTCCCTAAAAATTTAAACATCTGTTTGAAGGAAAATCTAGAACCTTTTAAGTCTAGTGTAGAATATTTTTTATATATGATTCAGTAAGTTTTACACATTTAAAATCTCTTTCTTCAAGCAGAAGAGAAAAATTAACTCAAATCTGTAACTCTTAGGTGGACTCCAGATGGAAGCCATAGATTATTCCTGATGATAAATAAAGGCTTGTGCCAAAGACACTGGAAATCAAGTCTGGTGTCAGTTCCTTCTTTGTGAAAGTGCTCATAACTTGGGCATGTTAAAACTTGTCTTTTGCTGAGCAAACCTAATATCCCTTAAGGCTCAGTGGTGAATTAACTGTGCTTTAGTTACTCCCCATTATAAAATCAGAATGATATGTGACTTCTGTGTGAATTGTATAGGTGTTATTTTGTATGTTAATAACTGTGTGGCCTTTTGCTTTTTTTTCCCTGTGCTTTGCCCACATGCAAGTAGGTAAAGTGACCCTCATTCTCCTCTCTGACACATTGCACATGGCGTTGCCCAAGCACAAAGTGTATAATCCATTTTTTTTCCCCTCTGCATACAAACACAAATACATAGACAACCTTAATCACACTGACTGGTGGAGGAGTAGCCTCCCCTCCTCCTGGCCTGTCTGGCAGATGGTACAGCAGCAGCACAGTTTCACAGCTCCAGGACCAAAGTAACAGATGTTGGATTACCACACACTTTCCAGAGCTTTAATCTTCAAAGAAATTCTGGATCTTACCTGTCTTCCCCTTTCCTTCTGCCAGTCACAGAGAAGGTAGAAGCCTTGGAGAACAAGCTTATGCAGGCCCTTGGCACAGCCTGAAGCCACAATGTCAGCAGATATAAAGTCCATATAGTTAATAGCTGAAATATGTGTAAAGTGCAGTCCTTCAGAATGAGGATTTTTGAAGATAATTGGGGGGGGGGGGGGGGGAGGGGGAGGGGAGGAGAGGAGGGGAAGGGGAGGGGAGAGGAGAGGAGAGGAGAGGAGAGGGTGCTGCAGTTGCAGTTACTCACCATCTCCTCTGTGTAGACTGTTCCAGTTCTCAAGCAGAAGAT
>JANIJG010002649.1:116641-176525 GCA_024611175.1 Megaceryle torquata
TGAGTGTGCGGTGGGGGGGTGGGGAGGGGGGGAGAGGGAGGGGGGGGGGGGGGGGGGGGGGGGGGGGAAGGGGCAGGGAAGAGTGGGAGAATACTGTTGAGAAAGATTTTAACATGGAAAATATTTTAATTTCTTAAAATGCTATCCTGAAAAATGTTACAGGATGAATTGGTCATATCTTATGTGCCATTTAAAAATGTGTAGCTGTTTGAAAGTTTATTAAGTAACAGTAGAGAATGAAGCATGTTAAAACCAAATGATCATCTTTTCTCCTTCTTCTTCCCTATAGGTAACTGCCACTTTTTGAGCTGATTTACTATTACACTAAATGGTTGTGGACAAGGAGCATCTTTTATCAAGCCCCATGTTAAGGATATATTTCCTGTGGACAAACATAGTAGAGCAGCATCTACATTCAAATTTGCACCCAGGCCATGCTTCATTTTGTTCGTAAATTCATATTTTGAAGTAAATTCATAATATCTTCAAGGAGTTTGAAGTAAATATTTCAGCACAGCATTTTTGCAGATGTATTCAGGGTCATGACCCAACTTAAACTGTACTGGTTTAACCCAGGACAGATCAAATAGGTAGGATAAGAAGGAAAGAATTTGTTTGTAAGCTGGTAATATTTCCTCAGTGAGAGCCAAACAAGACCTGATTGCATAAATAGTTCTAATTTTATTCTTAATTATCCAAGTAAAAAAAAAAAACAACCAAACAAAAAAAACCCCACACTTAATTTTGTTTGTTTCATTTACCACTGAGTTGTAGTTTAATTGAATTATTCAAAGTTTATTATCAAAAGCCTCATCCTAGTATTGAGAGATTGATTATTTGTTTCTGAAATGTACAAGTATACTCCAAAAAACGTGCTGTTTTCAACCACTTGGTCTTACAGATTATTTCCATAGTGGCTGAACTTCAGCAAATGCATCTTTTTCCTGACCCTTTACAACTAGCAATAGAGACTTGAATATCAAGAAACTGGTAAAGCAGCAAAAAAGAATACATTAAAGGTCCAGCCACACAGCCTGAATTATGGTTTCACCTGTCTACTAAGAGACACATTTAAGCATTCCCTCCAAGAAAGCAGTTTTAACATTTGAGAAGCCCTGCGAGTACTGCAGGCAGATTCACTGTCCGTCCCTGTTTCTCTGAATTGGAGGAGGCTGCTAACAGGAAAATTTCATTTCCTTTTTGTTACACAGCTGCCGGCTGTCTGAGCTGGCTGATGCAGGGAGAATATGGGCAGGGATGTCTTTGTGAGTCCTGAGGAAAGTGCTAACAAGGTTTATACATTATCGGGAGATCACTGAAGTTCAAAAAAAAAGAAAGGAACACTTATGTGCTTGCTAATATAGGTGTTACCATTGAAGACAATTAGCCAGGTCTGTAGTTTTCTTGTTTACTTTTCTTGTTACTTCACCTAGTTGTCTTGTTTTCTTATTTAAAAATAGACACATAATGACTGTTAGATATAGCTGAAGACTGGACACATTTTCATGAAAAGTATACCCTTATTTAAAATAATAAAAATTTTGCCCATATTGTAGGATATTCCTTTAATATTGATGTGCATTTTCCCTCTTGTAAAGTGAAATATCTTGTCATCTACATTCATGATATTCCGACATGCAACTTTGTGTTTGTTCTGGAGAAAGTAGCCACACACTGTGTTTAAAGACTCATCTGCATTTGGCACTTGTTGAAAGGTTAATTGGAGATGCTTCACATTAGGATGATTTTGTTCCCCAACCAATGTCTTCTTTGACTCATGTGGCACTTAAACCTTCTTCAGAACAAGGTTTCTGAGGTGCAGAACATGTTTACCCACAGCATAACTGATACATACAGGTATGCATCCCTACCCCATAGGAATGAGAATGCATCTGTCGAGCCCTTCTGCTGGCACCTCATGCTCCTTTGCCAGATAACTGGATTGTCTGTTTTCTCCTACTTTGGAGTCTGACTGGGTGCAAGAGCCTTATGCAGATACTGGCACATCGCCATGTGTTGTCCTGTGTGATTCTGGCACACACAAATTTTGTGCATCCCATCATAGTCCTGGCTGTTGATTGATCACTCATGCATCATGCATCAGCATGGTCTCACACTGAAGTCCCTGACATCCCAGCCCACTGGGAAGAGCCGCGCTTGCTGACGTGTCTGGGCTCTGGCCGGCAGGATGTGAGCGCACGTCTGTCAGCTCAGTGAAGGATCAGAGGGAAAAACAGACAAAGGAGAGCCCCTTGCTAGTGGAAAAGAGCAGTGGCTGAGCAATGTAGGGATGTTTGTGAGATCAAACATGTAATTCTGAGAGATCCTAGTATTGTGCTCAATGAATACTCTGGTGCAGGGACAAGAATGATGCTGAGCTATGTGACCTCTTTGTCCTAGCAGACACAGAGGAAGACAAACCCAAGGCAGATGATGAAACTTCATGCTAGTCTAAATTTATTAAAATTATGAAATTTTGGTACTGTTTTGTACTTATTTTTTAAAAAGTTTACTGAACAATGCAGGTTTTTCTCATGTGTTTAATATTGTCCATGTCTCCTTCCCTCTGTCAGAAGGGGAATTGTCTTTGCACATTAGCATTTTAGCTTTCCTAATGCATTTTTCATCAGAATTCTTCCCCATTTGAAGCCATGGCTCAAGTATCTTTTCTGAAAGAAAAAAAAAAAGGAAAAAAAAAAAAAAACCAAACCAAAAAAACCACACAACCAAAAAACCAACAGTTGTTAGAAACATAGATCTGAAGGGGATAGTTTAAACCATTATCTAGCTGCTTGCAGACAGAGAAAACCATGCAATAAATGTTTAATATAAAAAGCACAGTTCACCCACAATATGCACAGAATACTTCCCAGCACTCCAGAAACAGATTAAAGGCTGCATAAAGTTCCAAAGTTAGAAATAATGTTCAAATAACAGCCCAGAACTTCTGCCCCTCACTTTATCTTATGTTCCAAATGTCAGTTCTACCACAAGCCTGTGAGGCAAATATTAGATAAGTAGCCTCATTTCACCTTTCATTTACAAGGTCTTCTCCAAGTTAAATCTCTGTCTTTCCTTTGCATTTTCTGACAAGGATACATAGAGAGAGGAATAATATAAAATCATCTTAGTTTGGAGCTCACAGAGAAGTCACTGGGAACTATGGATATATTACTGGACATATTACTGTTGGCCTGATGCCAACGTTGATGAAATAGTGCTTGTCACATTTCTTTTCCTTGTGGAAGCTGAGACCTTACAACACCCATGGGGTGGTTGCTTTTATTAAAGGAACTGTCTAACCCATCTCCAGGGGAGGAAAAAGCTCAAAAGTTTGTCTCTTCAAATAGCTTACCCAGAGAGAAAGAAGGAAGAAAATACAAAGATGAGGAAGGATGAAAGTTAGTTGTCAGAAAGAGATAAAAATTACTTCACAGTTATATGTCATAGCTATTGCATTAATAGGTGTACAACCAACATGGTGTAAATGTCTTTAGGTCACCACCAACCCAGAACTGCAGTTAAAAGAGCAGAGGAGCAGAACACCATGAGATATCCGATCTCCTCTTCTCAAATATGGGAATACTTTATGGGCTGAAAAGCTGTTAGACAAGAATATTTTAATTGTGGAAGGGCAATGCCATGAATATGTATATATCTCATGCAACAGCTGTAAATTATTTGGTGTGACGCACACAAAGCCCATGCAGTATAGACAAGCATTACCAGCCTTCTATATAACAGTTGCCCTCCAGTTACACTTAGATCCTTACCTTCAGTACACTGTAAAATAGCACAGTGAGTATTCCTCTTGAGTCTGAAACTGTTTCTTAAAATGAGTTGCAGCCTCAGAAGTACTTACCACCTTGATGAGGAATTCCAACTGCTTGGATTTAATTGAGTCTGCAAATGTCATGCTTCCTTTTCCTGAAAACTTGATATTGTTGACTGGGAAGACCCCAGAGAGTTAATTTACTAATTTACTTTTTTTTTACTTTTTCTTTTCATTTAAACAAACTGAGAACTACAATGCTTGTGTCTTCAGCAATTGAAGTTGCCAATTTACAGTTATTTAATAGTGTCTGAATTCTGATGTTTGTGTATTAATAGAAATTAGCACTCAGTGGTGTAGAGAGGGATCTGCATTAAGTTCTGAATAAACATTCCTCCTGGGCAAGAGAAGGAAGGCAGTGTACTCATTGCAAAAGTATGGCTTTAAAAGTGGAGTTAGTCATCTTTCCTCCACTACATAGTACACGCTTACCTAGGAGCTGATGTCCGGTTTCTCAGATGCTGTAAACCCACACATTTGTTTAGGCTGCTCTTTTGTGACACAGTGTCTTCCACTAGCTACAGCCACTGGTTATTTAATCTTGACTCCAAACTGAATTTTACGACAATCCCCCCTCTTCTGCTGATGTAAATTATGAGATTTTTTCATCTGTAACCTGAATAAATAAAGTGATTCAACTCAATAAAGGATCATCAAAAAGAAGGGAGCAGTGTTTTTTTGAGAGGTCTTTCCTGATAAACAGTTTTTCCTGGCAAAACAGTAAACCCTGGAAAGATATGTTTCAGCATAAGGCAAGAGTAACACCATGACCTTAATATGCCATATTAGTTAATAAATAAATCAATTGAAAATATATTTAAAATTAGGTCTAGCCTTAAGTAAATAAAATGCTTGGCAATTTTGTACTGTTCTCAGTATATTCTGACTTTCTGACTTTGTTCTTTGCTTTTAACTGCCTAGAGCCCCCCTCCCAGTAATTACCTAGAAACCATAGGTGTTGTGAGGAGAGTAGCCAGGCATCCACACTAAAGATCAGATTAGTCCAACATCTTTCAAGAATGGTTTAGAAATAATTGATTCTCCTTTGGGACCAGGGAATGGAAAAGAGGCCCTCTAAAGCTCTCTTTCATCTTGTTATCTTGTTTATTATATTATCTTCTACTCAGTTCAGATGTAGCACAAAAGAAAGCAGACTCTTGTCACATTTTACTTCTTTTTTTGCTGCTTTCTCAACTTACACTCAGACAAAAGCAGCTAAGACTACAATTCTGTGATTTTACTCCGGAAGAAAAATTCTTTAGGGTCAGCTAAGCATCAGTGATTCTTGCCATTAAGTTTGGGGTTCATACCCCACAGCTTATAGCCATAGGATGCTGGTGGTCAGAGGGATTTTGTGCCTTAATATGAGAGCTTGGTCTCTCCTGCCTACACCTGGGCTCAAACAGGCATAGCTCAACATGGGAATTTCTCATCTTTCCATCCAGCCCAACCCAGAAGAGTTGGAAGGTCCTGAGTTATGTTGTGTTCAAAGAGGAGTCTGAAGAAGAGGGCTGCTGTGTGAGAGAAATAGATAAATGAATAAGATATGAATGGATGTTGATGGTTTTCTTTTCTTGACCTAAAATTGAGTAAGAAGAACAGAATGAGGAGGAGATATAACAAAAACTGTAAGAAGACCATTCTGCTGTTGATGAAATCTGGAGGAATGAAGTGGGAGGGTTGAGTTGTATGTTCTGGAAGAAAAGATAGATATATTATAATTATGTTTCTGGGGAGATTTTATGCTACTTTTGTTGCTGTTGTTCTCATTACTAATATATTTCTCATGGAAGCAAACATCAGTGAGTTTTCATCCTGTCCTCCTGGGGATCAATATGATAGTGGAAAAAGAGGGAAGTTCAAAAGATGCCTGTATGTCTGTGGAGAAACCCAAACCCCAAAACTGATTGCTGCTGCCATGGTAACTACATTTATAATGGAGTGAATATATGAGATACAGAGAATATTTCCTCTGCCTTTGACCTATTTGCTTTTCCTATAACACCTCTCTTCATCAGACTTGACTGTGAGCACCTCAGCACAGATGCTTTGCCTTCTCTGCATCTTCTTGAGATCATCCCCTCCAGCCCAGACATCTCCTCACTCAGGGGGATTTCTCAGCTGTCCTGAAGCATTTTCACCTATGTACCTTCTGCTGCAATGAAATCAGCCTATTATGACATGCCCTTCTTGGCACAGTTATTTCTTGGCTATGCTTCTGTCAACACTGTCCTTTCCTTTCAAACAGTCCAGGTTAGGGGTTTTCAAAAGCTGGAAGGAAGAAGGGAGGGGATTTTGAGGCATGAAGAGTTTTGCGTTTGTTTTTCTGAATGTTTATATGTAGGTAGTTAGCTGAATTCAAAGAATCCAAGAGTTAACTTTTGCTTACAGGTGTTGATCTGAGGTACCTCTGTACCATCAGGCTTTGAAATGCTCCTGCTTACGTTGAGTACAGAAATAAGGGGGATTTAGCAGACAGCCCATTAGGCAGAAAGAATATAATTGTCCAGAGGCCAGGATGAGCATATTCTTATGTAGCCTTTTCTTTGCAGCTTAGAAATTGGGACCTTAATGGGAAATGAAGAGTCATTGTATGTTGTTGTACGCGGATGTGACCCACAGTGAGGGAAGGAAGAAGCATCACCTCTTACCATCAGGACTGCTTCAACAGCATGCCAGAAACAGTTGCACAGCATCCTGGTAGCACTGACTTGTCCTGGCAGAGGCAAAGGCTACCAGGAGTGAAGGACAAGTGTCAGGACAGACCTTCTCATCTCGGAGCCTTGCCATAGGGAGCTCTTCAGCTACTCTCAAACCTGCCTGCCCTTCCTGCACTATTCCTCAAGCTGCAACACCAGCTGTAATTCATCTTTTACACACCGCTCCAATCTAGCAATTGATCTTACAGACTACGGAACATTTAGGCAATTGTTTTACATTGAAAATTTCACTGAAAATCAGCATGCTTGCTGTCTATGAGCTGGCCTTTTTTTATCTGCAGGGTATTTTCTTTTTAAACTGTTTTTTTGTTTGTTTGTTTTTGATTTGTTTTGGTGTGGGTTTTTTTTGTTCGGTTGGTTGGGTTTTGTTTGTTTATTTATTTCTGGGGTGTTTGTTTGTTTGCTTTTGTGTGTGTAATCTCCATGTGGAGATCAATTTCCGTTTCCCAGATGCCACAAGTGTTTATTTGGGCATAGCAAGCATGGCAGCCACATTTCCTTAATCTAGGTCTTTTCCTAGTCAGTCCAACAATTAAACCAGATCTAATAACACTATTTAGTTAAATTGCACTATGATCAATTTTATTCCCACTGTAGAAGTATCAGAATAAAAATGTCTCTCAATTTACCTGCTTTACAAATTTACTGTTATCAGAAATACGTCTGAAAGATTTAATGAGAAAAACTATACCAACACTCAGTGAATAAGGAATTTTACAATAATGGAATAAAATGAATTTACTGCTAAGTTTTAAATAAAAGAAATTAAGAATAACTCCCAAGATGAAACAATAGAAAAAGTTTCATTTCTTTTTTTTTTTTTTTTTTTTTTCAGCTGCTTGATATATTTTATTGGGGGGACAGGGATGAATTTTTCCTTTTTTTGCCTTTGAATGAGAAAATACTAAAAGAATTCATGAGTTGACAAGTTTTGTTTGATTGTTTTTACTTTAGCCTTTGAGACAAAAAACTCCTGGCTATAAGTAAAAGTTGAAAGAATGGATGAAGTTCTCAGGAAAAAAATTAAACTAGGCAATGGTAATAGAAAAATTAATACTTGCAAGTGAGAAATTTAAAGCTATGAATACCAAAAAAAGCATGTGTTCATATTCTTGACATTAATGCACTATTTTACTGTTATTTTAGGAAAATAATATAAGCACATGAGTTGAAAATTCTGGGGAGCGGAGTGACAGATAAGAGCAACTAGTACAGAGAAATAGAGCTTTGTGAGTGCTAAAGCAGGAACCTTCCTCCTACACCTGCTTGGAGATGTGCTGCTGCGTTAGCATCTGCTCATGCCGTGCTCACACAGAGCTTGTTTGCACACCCTTGGTGAGGTGATATCAGGTGCTGTGGTGTTATGTACCTGCAAACACACAGTGTTTCTTTGGTTTTGAGGAAGAAGTGCAGTCCCTGACCTGGAGAGTGTGATGGCAGTGCTTTTCCTCAGACTTC
The DNA here is from genome assembly GCA_024611175.1 of Megaceryle torquata. Taxonomy (NCBI): domain Eukaryota; kingdom Metazoa; phylum Chordata; class Aves; order Coraciiformes; family Cerylidae; genus Megaceryle; species Megaceryle torquata. The sequence goes on from JANIJG010002649.1 coordinate 124,652, forward strand.
CCAGCTGTGGGTTGCCCCATCCCTGCTTTTGGCTGTCTGTGTTCACACCTGTCTCCATGCACACTGCAGCCTCCACAGGGCTTCACTGTTTCACTCAGGTTTAGGATTCTTTCCCCATAAATATCATATCAGACATGTCTGTTTCTTCCAAATGTTGAGTCTCTCCTGACTGCTTTCCTTCAGTTTCTTGGGAAAGAGAGGAGACTATCCCAAAACATTATTGGCATCTCTCAGGAGCAGACAGACCCTGTACTGAAATTCCACCCTCATTAAGCCTGCATGGTAGCTGAGTATGAGCAACCCAAACTCATAGATAAACTGCCGCCTTTGCATGGGCATTTCTGCTTCTCACTGATGTTGTACACTGTTAATAGGTTTATTAACTTTGTTTCATTAAGAACAAAGTTTAACCTTTTTCCATCCTGTGGGAATAAGGTATTTCAGTAGCTATACAATACAATTAATTTTATATGAGGATTTTTTCCTACACAACAGGGCAACATACCAGAGGCTTTTCTGCCCATGAAACACACTGCAGTGAGTTTCTGTGTCTGGGCTCTTAGCCTGGGCAAATGAACGCTAATGTAATTTAATCTCTTTCTCTGAAGTTTAGATTAAGGCCCCTTACATCACAAGTAGGGCTGACTAAAACTGATACAGACATTTATGAGCAGTTATGGTTATCATCCACCAACTGACAACTTGGTTTACCTCCTTAACTCAATTTTGTGTCCAAACTCTAAAGGACAGGGGAGTGTAACATTTTACTTGTAGCACTATGGAGAGTTTAATACAATTACTGTCAGTAAAGTAGATCTGACAGACTATTTACTTCACCTCACCTGGGAATATACAAATTATCAGGGGATCCAGTACCCTCTGATATAAGGCATTTGTACTTAAACATGAATTTTTCCCATAGAAGCAGCTTTATGGCTCTGCTGATATTTGTGTGGTTATCTGGTTTTGGAAGAAGTTCCATTCATTTTGTTGACTTTGGCAATTGTTTAAACCTTATTGCTTGTTGCTGTTCTGAGGCATGATGTTTCTGAGCATGAACTAGTCCTCCTTTTTTAAAATTTGAGCTGGATGCTTTCATTCAGAGGTACAGGATTTAAAAACACTTGCTGAATATTGATTACAGTTTTCTGTAGCCCACTCTGTTCAGTTTTGTTCTTGGAGTTTTTCATATAATTGAAAAATAGACAGAAACCTAACACTAAAAATGTGAAATGATCACACCAGTAGTAGCATAATTCATTTATTTCTTGTGATTTTATCCCACGTAATGTTTGGGATCATACCTAAACAATTGTCAGTCATTAAACTCTATGCTCTGACTCAATTATACTAATGCAAACCTGAACAAGAGGCTCCCTGGCAACCTGTTTCTTTTTACTTTATTCTCCAAGTCTCTTTTACAGACTCATGCTGCTGAATACTGGTCTTAAAGCTCATCAATCTAATCACTTGCCCTCTCATTCATTCCAGGAGTGTGTTTTTGAATCAAATAACCTGCACTTACTGTACTTTGGCTTATATTGTAGGAAAATCTCTAAGCACAAAACTGTCCCCTCTTTTACATAAAATAAAACAAACCTGGAAAATACAGTGGAGAAGCAGACCTCAACGTGCTGTGAGAGCTAGGGTGTATTCATTCAACTTGATTAGAGTTAGTCCAAAGTAACTATACCCAAAATGTGTATGGGACAGGATGCATGGTCCTCTTCACCATCTGTTTTGCTCTGCAGATACTGTCTTGCTTCACTGCAACACTTGGTAATGACTGAAGAAGTCAACATTTTATGTGTTTCGGTGTCCTACTGTAGATGCCAAAATTAGATATTTAAGAAAAAAATCAGCCTGGTTTTTCAGATGTAGCTACTAAAGAGATGAAAAAATAAAGTATGGAAAATATGCTTTGTCCACACACAAGTGACTAAGCTCAATGAAGGGAATTTTATGGGAAAAACTTTATGGTTTCTAATGCATAGGAAATCAGACTATATAACCTTACAATCCATCTGGTCTTAAAAATTATTAATTTATTTAAACTATCAGTTCTCATTATACTATCGTTGTTAACACACATGTGCCTGGGGTTCTACATGTGGGACAAAAATTCCCTAGGGTGAATACTAACCATTTCCAGAGAAGAGGCAAAGCTGCACTGACATCAACAGAAATGTATTGGCAGGCAGCGCTTGCAACATTGACTCTGTCTGGGTATTTAGAAAGCATTGATATTATCTATTGCTGTTGAACACACTGCTTATAGGGACACACAAATACGTTGACCAGAGCCTTGCTACAGCAGAGATCCCCAGATGCATAGTTCCTGCTTCAAAGAGCTTCCAAATCAAGAAAGGGATGTGGTGGGACTGGACAAAAGCCACAGTAGATATTTCAGTAGCTGTCCAAAATGCGACAAGTCTTTGGAGAAAAAGCTTCCAGGACTTTTTTTAATCTGTGCTTCATGCCTCCACTCTACCCTGTTAATCATTCCTTCTTGAAGGATTTGAGAGGAGATAGGATATCAAAAAGGAAATTAAAATACATTACACACCAGTATCTTAAGTTATGTAACATTTGGTATTCATCCTTCCTTGCTGTCTCACTCAAAATAGTTCTAGTTATCCCATCAAAACCCAGAAACAGGGTCATGAAGCATAGAGACCTAAGTACACAAAAAGATTAACCAATAGGAACAAATTCTAATACACTATTTGCTAACTTGAGTAGTATTTTACCCAACAAATAATTTCTTTGGTCAACAATGCTGCTTTTTTTTTTTGGTAATGAATGAGACAGTATGAAAAGTGAAAGGACAAAAGACTCTAGACTCTACCAGTGACGCTATTTATGGAATAGATTATTCACCGGTACTAACAGCAACAAAATGGATATTGGAGTGACTACTTGAAATAATGACTCTATAACCCAGAAAATTATTCCCCAAAGCATAGGAAGGATAAAAGATTTAATTTTAATTATGTACATTTTAGCCATGTCTTCTCTGCCAGGTGAATCTCTGTCTTCTTCCTGTAAAAGCTATGATATCATGTAGCAGCTATTACACAGTAGTTGTTACTTTTCACAAGATCCCAGCTGCTTCATTGTAAGAATAAAAAGATATTGGGTACCTGCCAATTAAATAAATGGAATTGCCATTTCATTCATTGCAATAACCAATTTGACTTGTATTTGTAATTTTTTTTTTGTTGTTAATGTAGATGAAATTACAGTAATGTCAAGTGAGAGTGTTTTTATGAGAAGAATATGTGCATTAAAATACTCAGCCTTTTCAACTGACTCACAGCTGTTTCATTTTCAAAATGTAAGTTTTGAGTGATCAGTAATGTACCAGTATCTCCTACCTGTCCACAGACATCAGACCCCTTACCCCTCTCTCCATCTTCTGAGTTTTGGTGCATAATGATCAATAAGAGGGAGGATTCCATGAGTATATTTTCCCACCTACTTCCCATTCCTGCCTTCCAGTTAAAATGCTGAACACAATTATAAACCCAATGCCTTCACTTTCCACTTTCAATGTTTTCTATGCAATTCTGAAAACCAGGAGATATATAATGCATATGATTTATATCATATATAATATGTATCATACATATTTCATGAAATAGTTAATTTTTATGCTAGGTTGAAATTGAAGCAAATGGAGATTAAAATATTTTCATTGTACTTCTATATATAAACAGTATAGGTAGAAGTGATTTAGTTTTCATCTATTTCTCTGCGTATTTGTGTATGCATTCATATATATTCTGACCTTGTAAAATAGAAATCTATAAAAGTTGTCAGCAGTCTTTTGGATAGAGGTGAACAAAATGACATCTGAGGTAATGACATAAATAAATGCCAAATAATCAGGAAATCATGACCAAATAAAAAAGTTCACATTAATATAAAGATAATGGGAAAAAAAAAAAAACCCCTAATGTACACCCCAGCCCCCTTTTTTGTCCCTTCACCTCTTTGAACACGCTCCATTCCCACCCCTCCTACTCTGCCCTTGGCCAGCCCTAGTCAGGCAGGTATGCATCACTCCCAGCTGCCTGCACGTGCCAGCTGCACACACACCCCCACCTCTTCCAGGGACTGCAGGCCTCTGGAAGTTGCCCCTTGCAGGCTGGGGGAGGCAGGAGGCATTAGGAGGAGCAGAATAGGCTTCAAATCTACCTCCTCTGCTCTCCAGACTCTCTGGCCAATATCTCTACAAGAGACCCTTACTTCAAACACATTTAAATAGCCACTTTCCAGGTGTCTCCCAGCTGTCTGGTAACCCAATATCCTAAGGGTTCATGTACCTATTTTTCTTAAATTTCCTCAACTTCCCTTTCCTCCATATAAACATCTGGCATCAACCTAACCACAAGCTTGAATACCTCTTTGACCATGTTCAGGCCTATTTTTCATTAGTAGTCAGGCTTTCTTTTTTTAAATCATAGTCATTGTAAGCATATTTTCATAGCATCCAAATCTTATAGCCCTTGCTGAATGAAGGATTTTATTACTCTTTCTACATGATTAAGATTGCTTACGTCATTCATGGATCACAAAACAAACAAACAAAAGTATCTCCATTAATTTCAGTAGACTAGTACACTTACTCTGTGATAAACAGCCTGCTATGTCACAAAATCTCAGAGAAGTGCACCAATTTCAAAGCCAAAATGTAGTTGATAGATTAAGCACAAAGGCCATTCAGAATCAGTAATCTAACTGCAGTTTCTTTTCTTCCATTTCAGTGTAGCTTTGACAATACAAATTTTTGTAACTAATGCAATAATTTCTGATGACAGATGGTAGCAAAATATCCTATCAAATACTTAGTTTAGTTTGTTTTTTTTTTTTTAAGATAACAGGTTGGAGAATATGGACAGTTTGTTTAACACTACTTAAAAGGCTGAAGTGATGCTCACCGCTTCTGTGAGAGAAGGATAGAAAGGAGAAAAATATCCCGGTACTTGATGGTAACAAATCTGGGCTCAATTCTAATAGCACTGGCTAGGGGAAAAACACCTCTGTTAATTGTACCTCGGTTTCCCAGATATTGACATATTTGCCCACTTCAGGGATGTTAAGATACACGCACTTAAGGATGGGAAGCATACAGTGTCTCACAATTAAATAGAAGTATATTAACATAGACACAGCATGACATAATTAGTGTAAATTGGTAAAACAAATGCTTTTGCCAAGATTTTTAGAAGTGATTAATGGTTTTGGATGACTTCTAAGTGTTTTGCTTTAAATCCTTTTAAAAGGACCGATTTTCTAAAGGTGAGAGCTCAGTGTGAGAGCAACTCTCTTTTAACATATCTGAAGCCGAGCACTGTGCTTGATCTGAGTTTTCCAAAGCCACTAGCTGGGAAAATGCTGAACTTATTCCTGGTTGTTAATGAAAAGTATTATATAAATGTTCGCTGTTATTTAGATACACGGATTCAAACTTACCAATCAAACAAGAAATAATTCTATTTTTCCAATTTATTTTAACATCTTAAAAACAATTAATATGGGTTTATCATCAATAAAATCCAGTGATGCTTTCAAGATATATTTTAGAGCTGATCTTATATGTTAAAGCCAGATATTTATTTATCTCCTATGAATTGAAAAGTCTGTTTCTACTCTTCTTTGAAGTCAACAGGAGTTTTATCACTGTCTTCAAGGACAGGAAAATTAGACCCCAAATTTGCATCTGGAACTACATAGAGTAGGATGTTCAAGTGGCACACAACTTGTCACCACAATTATAGTAATTTTAATCAACCTCATTTGCTGTTTGCTTCTCTGAGACTTCCAGGAGAATTTGCTCGACTGCACTTCAGTGTTAATATCTCTTTACCCTTTCTGTTTTACACATCATGCTTTTATTCTGTCATTCCTGCTGCAGCTGAACCAGAGCATTTTAATAAACCTCGTTACCCACATCTTCTATCCATATGTCATTGACTTAAGCAGAGCTGTTTGTCAGGATAATATTTTATACATTTTGTATTTAGACTGTTACTTAGCTGATCCATAACAGGGGATTATAGTCAGGGATAGGAATACTGGGGGGGTTGGTTTTTTTGAGTTTGTTTTTTTTTTTTTTCTCCCACGTGTCTGTCTCCAAGACAACTAGATGGTTGTATTTAAAAGAGCACAAAGACCAGAACGAGTAGCTCATCCAAGTCTTTTAGCAAATGAATGCTCCGTGGTTTTGAATTTTCAGGCAGGCCTTTCACTCTACCCCCCCCCGACATGTTTTACCTCAGGCTCTGATGGGTGGGAAATTCAACCGGTAGCCCAGCTGATAATTGGAGCTATTAAGCTGCTGCTAGTGTAACTCAAATTCCCCTTTGTTTCTGGTTTTATCTAGTCTAGCTGGAGAGTTTCACTACTGATAGTCACATTCGAAAGCCACAATGATATTCTTCCTTTTTCACCTTTCAGTCAGGGCGGGTGATTATTAGGTACATCCTCTCTCCCGATTGTTTGGCCTGATTTTACAAAGTTCACACTATCTTATGCTTTTCTTTTGTATTTTTCAAAATAAACAAACAAGAAAGAAAAAAAAAAAAAAAACACCAAAAAAAACCCCTCAAACATGGGGCCATAACAAAAGATTCAGGGCAATATAAACTAGCAATAGAAAATGCCTGGCAGCCTTCTATGCAGTCCTCATGCTGTAGCCTCAGACAGACCACTAGCAGCTCAGCAGAGGTTGCAGCTCACTTTGAACCAACCATGATGTAGCATTAACCTGAATCTGCTTCTGAAATTCAGCTCAGCTCTCCCTGCATTTCCTCTCCCTCCTGTCAGGAATAACACCGTAGACTGGAAATGCAGTGTTTCAGAGGTCATGCTTCATTGCTCCCGTGTATATTCTTTGACCTGATAATTACGTTAGGGATGTAAATTACGTAACGTAAGGTCCCTGTGAGAATTTGCCTTTGAGCAAAGTGCTATCACATGTGGGGGGTTCAAAGTGTGTTCAGTATAAAACCCCAAACCTATTTAGATGGATACTGTAAGAAATATTGTGCTGTTCAGCTTCAGGTGAAGCTCACTTCAGCTCCAGCAGATAGCTGCTTGCAATGCCTGTGTGGTGCCCAATTTATTAAGACTGTTTCTTTCCTTTGAATGGGAGAAGCACAAACTTTTATGAGTCATATAATCTTTCATGGGTTTTATATTCCAGAAGGATAATATCTTTGTATGGACTCAAAAAACCCAGCAAGCCATTTCCATCTCTCCCTAAAATGACGTATCTTGCTTTGTTTCAGTCAACTCATGTACCTAGCCCTCTCTGTTAGATCCACATTACCAAATTCCTCAAAAGCTAAAGCAGAGTACTGCAGTTAAAATTCAAACAAGATTTTATGTGCTAGCACTTCTGAAATTTCACATCTGCTTCATAACAGTTAACTTGTGAAGGTAAATTTCTGCTCTTGGGTCCATATTGCAGACACCTTACCATTATTAATTTTGATTGTAGATATTCCTATGAAAGGTATTGTTGTCTTAATGTGATTTGCAGGGAAAGTGAAGTAATGGCAATCGTTAGTCCAGAATTTTGTTGCAGTAAACTAGGAGCCTGAGTCTTTGTAAGGCTTAGCTGATGTTCTTCAGAAAGGTTTAGAAAGCTATAATACATTAAATTGTCAATAAAATTAATATTAAATTAAATGTATGAAAAACATCTCTTACCAGCCATTCACCAAGCTATTTTTTCTTTTCACAGCTAACATTAGCAGCACTTAAGTACACCAGCAGTAATAAAATGTTTTTGGGATGTTAAGATGAAACAATTAAATTGTCCTATCAAAATTCAGTTTTGACAGAAAATACATTTCATAAATAGGTATCTTCCTTCCTGGTTTTCATAGAATATATTGTTTTTTCTTATATATATCCAGTAAAATCTGCATATCAAAAAGATATTTCTTCAAACAAAATCTTTTGAGCTCATTTTAAAGGGAAACAAAATTTTATGGAAATCCTGGGAATAATAAAGAAACATTAAAACAAATTACAAATTTCCTCCTATTTGTTTGACATAATCCTGTTTGGGAATAAGTATAACCCCTACCATTAAGCTCTCTCATTATAAAAATATATATAAAAGCATGCCAGGTCTTCCCATTTCTACCAGCTTCTGTTTCAGACACCTATTCAAGGGAGTACAGCTCTCTCTTGATTCAGCAGGAAACAAGAAAGCTGAAACCAAACCAGAAAATAACCTGAGGTGGGGGAAAAGGAGATAAAACTGACATATAAATAAATAAATAGATAGATACAATAGGAAAATAATGTGCCCGCCTTTTTTTGTCTTCGCTCAAGATATAAAATAAGGGGGGAGGGCAGCTTCTAAAATAAAGGAGAAGAAGGTAAATAATGGAGGAGTCCTTACTTAAGTTTTCTGAGTGACCCCCAGTGCACATGATGGATGGGGATGAGCTGGTTAGAATCAGGATGGGACTGGAGGCGAGCTGTTCATCATAGGGTCATGGTCCTTTGTGATTGGTCTTGGACATGAACAGAAAATTCAAATTTTGAGGTGCAGCCTCATCCAACCTCTTCCACTTTCTTATCCAGTAGAGGATGAGAAAGGCTGGAAGATCTCCCCACCATTGTTGCTTACATTCTGTCCCTGGTGATGTCCTATGGAGCTGCCTGAGGTTGCCATGGACCATAAGGATTACAAGCATGACAGGTTTCCAAGTAAGTCTTGCAGTAAAAGAGATATTCTCTACACTGCTCATTATTTTTCCAAATCCTAAGTATCTCTAGGGATGTGGCCTTCCTCCTCTATACATCTGAACATTTTGAAGCACTTTCCCTCTTTTATGTGGATCTTAGAATACATACATCTTTAAAACTTGGACCAATTTAAGACAATGGCCAAAAACCCCTTGGATTTTGGAATAGTCGGTATAGAAAAGGTATATGCATCTGCACACTTATTTTCTTTCTTCCAGATCAGCAGTTAAGAAAACATTTTTGGTATCAAGCATGACAAGTTTTATTACACTGTTCTTTTTCTCAATTTTACAAAGAGGTGGAAGGATTGTTTTCTTTGTTAGAAGGTTTTACAGCTGAGGTAAAGCTGAGTAAGGGAAAATTCAGACTGAATAGTAAGTAAAACTTCCTGAAAACAGAAACTATTAGTCTATGTAATAATATCCCGAGGGAAATAAAACAACCCCATCAGTTTTGACATTTAAAACTAGGCTGGACAATACACTAATAAATATTCTGTGGGGACAATTCTGCATTGTCATGAGGGTGGATGAGGGGCTCTAAAATGTCTTTTCCACATCTAATTTCTCCAATGCTGTGAAGCAGAAAAATGTCATGCAGTTGAAGAAGCTCAGAACTGGAGTAGCAACTGAGAAACACAAAACATCAGTTTTTTCTAGGGCAAATCTTCACTGGTGTAAACTGCTTTATAGTTCCAGGGCCCTGATCTCCAAATTCACTGTAAGCAAAGATAAGTTTTCCAGTTTCACAAACTTGCATCCTTGCTATCTCCAATTCAGGCCAAAAATGTCTTTAGTGACATTTACACTGCTCCCTTTTTAGCTAGCTAGAATCTACTCACACTGATGAATGGAGCAGAACTTCCGCTATTCATATATACAGTGACTCACTCTATTATCTTATATTAATTTATCTTTTTTGTGTGTGTGTATCATTTTCCAATTGTGATATTTACACTGTGGAACACAGTAAACCCTGTGTTTCAAGTGCTAAGAGTCCCTTAAGTAAGGTAATGATTATTGTTTATGATATGATACATTTAATTATTACTGCTAAACTTACTTCAGCCTGATAAAACCTGGTTTTCTCCATGACCATTTTATGCAGCCGTTTCTGCAGTTGTGACAGTTGTAAGCCTGGGAAGGATGTGACCAATGAACTGTCTTCCTTAGAGCTACCAGCCCTAACTATTTGTCAGCAAATTCATTCTACCTCAGTGATCTGCTAGTCAGAAAGGTACCGAATGCATTGTTCTGAATGACAAATGAGGAGAAACATCAAGGGTAGAGATGTAGCCAGTGGGTACTTGTCAAGAAGAAGCTGCTAGTTTATCATGAGATCTGCTAATCAACTCTTCTGCAAAGTGTTTGAAGAAATGTAACTGTGAGCTTGTTTCAGTGATCAAAATTAAGTAGTGTCTTGAAATGGGAATGAAGTTTCGCCTAAAATAATAAATTATTCAAAATGGTCTGCAATTCCTGTATTCTGTGCATTCACACCTAATGGAAATATAAATGCAAAGACATGTCAGTTTCTGTAGAGAAAATTAAACATCTTAACTACTGTTAGAAGACATGGAAATGGAAAAGATTACAGTAGTTTCTCTGTAAATTAGTTTCTGTCTTAAAACCCCCATTTTTAATATTTTCAGGTATGCCTGCTTTAGTTATTCACTAATACAGAAAAGTGTTTTATTCTAGTTCCTGTTTAGGTGTAATACCTCTAAACTCTAAGGAAGAGAGATTGAGAGATTGATTTATTTTGCTGTATCTATCAAATCAGTCAATCTGGTACTTCAAGTGCAGATAATTAATCTTATAAATGGTCTTAACCACAGCCTTGCCAGATCAGAACAAGACTAAAGCAGGGACAGCACTATTCCCAGTCCTGGTGTAAGAAATGCCACTCTGGAAAACTTGATTGTTGCTAAGTCTTTACTAGGGACACGTTGCTTCTGTATCTTGGAACTCCCATTTTTTAAAAGTGTCCCAAAATACAGGATGACCTTACAAGCCTGATGGCAGATCATCTGTCCTAAGTCATATTTTAGAGAGATCTACCTGGTCTTGAAATGTGATAAATTGAAAGTTAACTGCAACAGAGGCTGCTCAGGTCAAACTCAGATTTCTGGCAAGTTAAGTTCCCCAACAGCAGGTCCTAGTATCTGTGAAGGGCTTGATCACACTACCAAACAAGCTTCTTTTCTTTCTTTTGTCATAAAGACTGGTTTACATTTTTCTTATATTTTCCATAAAAATACATATAATCTTCCAATCACCCACAAAGTGCTCTGCTGGAATACAGCAAAAAAAGGCATTCCAGCCTTCAGGACTGTGACTGAAGAATATTTCTTATTTAAACTAAGGATGTTACTGCAGGTACATTGGTGATTATACTAGCAATTGAAGTATTGCATGAAAATCAATTTATCTTTCAGATAGTCAGGACTGCATACAACAGACCAAAACTGTAATCTTAAACTCTACCCAAAAATCACCTTAATGGCAGTACATATCACGGAACAGACATAAAACATGTCCTTGTACAGCATCATATTATAAGAAAGGAGCCTTATCCAATATGAAATGTCATTTCAGATGTTCTTAAACTAAGCACCAGGGCAGCATATTACAGTAATCCATGTCTGAGGCAATAAAAACATGTCACAAGCTTCACATCTTACAGGAAAAGCTCCAGTTTTCATAAAGTAACACATAATTAAAAGAAACAAACTTGTCAACATTTGCTACCTGAATATCCACAAAACTGATAAAGGAGGTGGACAGAGTGTATTTTTCCTTCAAGGAAACTTAACTGTAGCTGCACTCTTACCTATTTGGAAAAAAAACCCCACAGCTTCACTTCATACTTGAGTTCAGCTGTTCAGTGTAACTGGTGGTGGTACTACTAATAGTACAGTACGAACTGAATGATAATAAAGTACAGAAAAAAAAAAAAAAGGTCTTATTCAGAGTTAGGGGGAAAGAGAAAAATGGAAATAGATGGAGAGCTTTTTGAAATAATATATAATTACTTATCCAATATTTCTTCTCACTATTTTACAGTACAAATAGCTGAAAAGGTTTACATAACCATACCATCAATGTTAATAAGCTTGTAAATATGATCACTGTAAAACATGGATTTGAATACATTAAATTCTACTTACATGTTTAACAGGATGCTAAAATATGGCTGTACTACATCCTGTTATGAATTCAGACTTTACTGTCAGTCAGAAAACCCTGACACCAACCTCCATTGCTAATTGTAATGAGAATGGGTTATTTTAATAATAAAATGTACATGTTTGTTTTTCGAAGATAGCCTGTGGAAAACAATTCCAAATCAAAAAATATGACAACAACTGAATACATTTGCATTAGGAAACTATAACATCCATGAAGTCTGAAGAAAACAGTTGCAGAAACATTTGAAGGAATTTATATGTATAACTTCCACAACTGTAAATGTCACGTGAAGTACAAAATATCAAATAATTCAGTGCTGTGAACTTTTCACCTAGTAACTGAATGACAATAAACCTGAAAGCAGGTGTTCTTCCCAAATCTTTCAAGCCAAAAGTTGCACAGAGCCAAAGACTCACCTGAAAGCTGCAGTATCAAGTTAAGCTTTTATCTCCTTTCCCAAAGAGGGAAGTGAAGTATGGAATGTTGGTTTAGCCCTGTTTGTTTATAAGAATGAGAAGTTAAAAGATCAGGACTTAAAAAATAAAACCACACTCCTTTCAGTTCTCATGGTAAAAAACATCCTCAAAATGTTACATGTGTGCCTGAGGATTTTCATTCTACAGTAACCGTGGCTTATGGCAATACTGCTGCTTCACTAATGCTATCACCTATCTGGTGATTATACTTTCAGATGCAGCTCGTGCAAAAGATATTAATGCTTGATAGAAGAAATAACAAGCCTTGATTACGGTGGGCTTAAGGAAAAGAATCATGGAAAAATACAACCATAGAGAGTGATTCTGCAAATGGTCTTGAGAAATCATCTAGCAAATTCACCTGTCGCAAGGCAGGATGTCATTGTCCTGTCACTCCTAGCCTACACTCGCCTAATAAATTCTTAAAAACCTTTTCTTTGTGTGTATTCTTCAATCTTTCCAGACTATTGTTTTTAATGTTTCACTGTTCCTAGAAGGTTTTTCCAAGTGCTTAACCTTATACCTCTTTTTACTGTGTTTGCCAAGGACACAAAGAAATTGATTTTTCTATTTCTTTTCACAGCAACCTATTACACGTTTGAAAATTGTTAGTAGGTCTTTTTCAGATTAAGCAATCCTGTTTCTTTCAGGAAACAGTTGTATATCATGCAGTATAGTTGTAATGCTCATAATTTCTGCTGCTCCCACGTGAGCTCTCTAGGATGGGTGCCTGTCTTTCTTGAGGTCCTGCAGCCAAAATGGAATAGCTGCTTGGTTGAGGTCTTAGCAGTTATGCAGATGGTAGCAAGAGGATTTTGTCTGTCTAGAGATGCAGACTATGTATGCTTCTGTTTATACACTTTGGTATAGCACTAGTTTTGCTCACAACATCATTATGTTAAAAGTTCCCTGAATAATTGTCCTCATATTTCCCTGGAATATAATAACTGAAGTATTTTTCACCCATATTTTAATTCAGACAGGACAATGTGCTCTCTCAGCCCAAAAGGCTAAATGTATTCTGGACTACATCAAAAGAAGTGTGATCAGCAGTTCAAGGAAGGTGATTCTCCCCCTTTACTCTTGTCAAGGTTTAGCGTCAGGGCCATACACTAAACCTATAACACATGCTCACTGTTAACTCTCCAAAGAGAAAGGGAATAAGGGAGAGAGACATCAATTAGAAAAGAAAGCTAGAACAGCTTTAATAAAAATTATAATAAAATCAAATATATACAAATATACACAAAACCTGCATTGGACCCCACTCCCCCTAATGGCAATTACATAATTGCCACCACTGATGCTGTGGAGCAGGCACTGGGAAAGTCCCAAACTGGACTCAGCGGCAGACAGGAGCCGTATTCAGCAGCTGGATTGTAGAACTGGATTCAGAAACACACAGATCAGAATCAAAGGCAGAACAAACGCAGTCCTCCTCAGATTTTGGCTGTTGAAGAAAAGATCTCAACCCTCGTGGTCTTTGTATTGAATATGACATATATATGATGGAATACTTCACTGATCACTTTGGTCTTACCTGTCCTGGTTGCTTGTCCCCACAGGTGCAGCCCTTTACTTTCTGCACCCCCAATGTGGTACACAAGATCCATCAGTGACTTTGGTCTGCACACCAGTCCTTTGTAGTAACTCTAAATATTGATCATTATCACTGCTAGAAGCAGACACTGTCTGCAAAAACATGCTGTTAACTTCATAAAGTGCAGTTAGTTAGAAGTATTTGTCTGAAAAGTAAAATCACTGAACAGAATTGTTCTAAGTCAAACCAGGACAACTCTGCTCTGGTGAGACTTCACCTGGAGTACTCTGTTCAACTCTGGGGTCTTCAGTCCAAGAAGGACATGGACCTGTTGCAGAAGATCCAGAAGTCTACAAAAACAATCAGGGCTGGATCAGTTATCATATGAAGAAATCATATCATAAGAAGTCCTTTCAGTACTTAAAGAGGGACTAAAAGAAAGATGGGGAAAGTCTTTTTAGCTGTGACAGGACAAGGGTAATGGTTTTAATCTATAAAAAGATAGATTTATACTAGCTATAAAGAAGACATTTTTTACCATGAGGGTGGTAAGACACTGGAACATGCTGACCACCTTATTGCCTAGGCTGCTTTAATAATAAAATCAGCTGACTAGAGTAGCTCTTGCAGTGATATTCTTTAATAATATGTATATTTTCTGGGTTGTGTGAAAAAATTCTGAGAGTTCTGAGTATTTTCAAAAATATTTGTTATTTAGAATTATGTAGCGGTGGCTTTGTACAAAAAAAAAAAAAAAGGAAATTCTGAATTCTCTTCAAAGTTTGTTGTTTTTTTTTTTTTTTACCTCATTCACAACTTGTAAGTGGCCCATTTGCTTGTCAGTTGTCTCAAGGCAGCACTTACACAATTTTTCTCATAGCACACTGATCTGAGAATGACCTGGCACACTCACTGCAAACCTTGGAGGAAGGGTGTGAAGGAACAACAGCCTGGGGAAGTCCCTATTCCTGCTGCCTCTACCAGAGGATGGAGATTCCTTCAGTGTCCTCAGAAACATCTGGAAGACATTATCAAGAAGAACATCAGACACACAGCAGCCCCAAAAGAGGAGAAATGGATTATAGTTGTACTTACACACTAGACTGGCCTCCAACAGTGGCTCTTGTCTCTTGCCATGAGACAGAGGACCTAGGAAAGGACACAGCACTTTCTTAGCACACAGTTGAAGCAAATGCGTGGCCTCAGCTACTGCAATTCCTGTCTCAGTCATCACTCTGGAGAGGGGGATGGCCAAATATTTTGGCGAATCTATCATCCGCTGCTACCCAGGGGCACTGAAGTGTCATGGGGCTTGGTACTTGCATTTCCTTCTTCTACATATTTCTTTAATTTAATCCTTCAGAGGTGTACAGTGTCTAGTTTGAATCACATGCATTTGTTTATATTTCTTAAACAGATGATGAAGCACTTAAAATAGAAGGATTGTTAAAATAGAGGGATTGTAAATAAAGACTAGCAAGTACAGTGTATGAAGAGCATGATTCCCCAGAAGCTAATGAACAAAACTAATTTTGCCAATATATTTCATTATAAATATAGGAAATCAGGCATTTCACAAGGTTTTTTCACACTGAATATTTTCTACTAAGAAATGTGTCCTTTTAAACAAGATGCTAGGTGAGCAGTTTAATTTAAACTGAAATTAAAAAAAAAATTAAGCCAAAAGTTTTCTGTCTGAAGTTAGAGGGAATCTGGATCAGATTTATCTCACTGGATAACAGTATCACTAGGAGAATGACCCTTTTTATTCATCTGACATACAGAAAAAAAGTAAATGACACTGTGGGTTATAAAAATCACTTTTTTTTTTTTTTTTTCCAGGATGTGAACTCCTTGCTACACTTCATGAATGAGCTTTGAAGGACTGACAGATTATGACTCATCAGATTTGCCAAACCAGAGATTTTCAGTGCAGACTCTAAGGTTTTATATATATTTGTATGCATTTCAGCACAATAAAAGCTCATCAGTGGATCAAAGCCCTTGCTGCTGAGGCCCTTACATCTGCACCACACGTGGCCCAAGGGCTTTACTTTGGACTAAATTTAGTATAGGCAATCACCACTACACATATGGTTTGAAGCTGTCCAAAGGCCCAGTCACTACTTTGGACCCTTATGACCCATCAGAGGTTGGAGCAGGATTGGTGCATACCTCCAGCAAGGCTTCTTGTGTTCTTTCCTCCTAAAAGAGGTCTTGCTCTGGAAACGGAATCAGTGTGCACTATGTGGATCTGAACAGGGTTTTCTCTTCAAAACCTTACTGTTTTATACCAACTTGATACTGGGGATTCAGCCCAGTCAGTTGGATCTACAATTAGGCAATACTTACGTATTTATTGGTAGCAATATAAAAATGACACAGTAACAGCTATATTTCCAAAGTACCTGTTTGTTCTGAAGGAATGCATGATGCTGAAACCTTGTTGAAAATTGCATTTCTAATTTTTCTGCTACTAACAGCAAAGATCAGGTAGTCTAAGGGTCTGACAACCCTGGGATCCCCATTGAAGGGAATCTTCCTGCCAAATTTACCCTGAAACTGTAAACTTTGGAAGACTGACTCAAGATTTCCAAACATGGGGAGGAGACTGAAAATCATTAAAACAGCTGAGGTTACAAACTCTTGATCAATTATATGAGACTATAAAATCACAACTGCCCTGATTCATCCTGGTGGCTCCTGGGGGTCTAATCTTCTTACTCCAGATCTGGGAGCTACAGTCAAGTCAGATCTGGGGCTCATAAATTATCAAGTTTGCATTGCATATTGCTTTGAGGTCCTGAGCGTAGAGAGGCTTTACTAGAGACCCAGTTTCAAGTCCATGTCACAGCATTGCAAATCTCAGAGTGAAAGAGTCCTTTGTGGGGAGGAAATGTGAAAAAGTCCTTGCTCTACAGGCTCTACAACTTTGAAAATATTGAATGTAGGAGATATCAATGAAGAGTATTAGGTTACCATTTTCCAGCAAAACAAATCTTTCTTATTTTTATTTTTTATTTGCGGATGTTTATGTGCTTCTACAAGTATGGTCATAGTGAAAAAATTAAATAAACAAAAATCACATACAAGGTCTGCATCTAAAATATTCTCTGAAATATTCCTAAAAGGACCCAAATTGTATATTCATACCATCCCTTTGCTGCTTTAACTCCCCACCCGCATTCAGTATGCCAAGCTGTTCCTGTGTAGTGATGTGTGCCCGCCTGTGTGCTGTATGTCTATATTAATACACAGGCACATATATATAAGAAATGGCTGTGACGACTGCAGCCAGGGAAGGGAAATTTCATGCCTCCACAGAACTCTGCAGGGAGAGATGGCTGAGAAATAGTCCAGAAGGTTCCTTACAACAGTCAAGTTCAGGAACTGAAATTAGTAAACTGCCATTTATGTAGCAGAAGAATGAATTATTCAATCTGTTATGTGGACTGAAAGTCTAATTTTAAAAGTCTAGCTTGCCTAAGAAGCCTTGTGCAAAATGTTTGTTAAATGTAAGTCAGTACTAAATGTTATTGCATGGCTGGATGGCTTCGGAGGGGTTGTCTGACACTAACTGCAGTGGCTAACCTGTCCAATAAATTATGGGTAACAGCTGAACAAGAATCAGTATTTGTAAATATTTTGGAACAGTTGAAAGTTTTGTTTTTATGCCACGTCCAGAGAGTTTTTGCATGGACACTTATCAAGCTCCTCAGCAAGGTTAGTGCCTCCTGGCTGCCACAGCCCTGGCACCACATCCAGCTGCCCTACAAAGACAAAAGCCCTCAGCTCTACCCTGCAGATGGGCAGAGGAGGTAGAGCCCTGCTCAGTCCTGGGCTCCCACTCTGTCCCTGTTCCCAGTGGTCAGAGTAGGCACAGGGGCTTGCAGGGGCCAACCCATGGTCTGAGGGAAAAAGTGGGTGAAGAGACAAAGCCTCTCCCTCCCTTTATAGATTTGACTTTGTCAAGAGACTATGGAGTGTACCTGATTGTCCCTTCTCAACAAAATTTGTCCAGCTCAGCATTTCCCTGTAAGAGACTCCACCTCAGTGCATCAGCATTCTTCTGACACAAAAATATTTCCCTGAAAAATTTCTGACAGGCCAGTTACTATAATGAGCATCAGTAACAAGCCTCTCCAAGACAAAAGTGATTATCTTGGTGTGTATCAGCTAGAGAAAAGGGTAACTTGTACATTGCATGGCAGTTTGTCCTCGAGACACTGAATATATGGAGCAGGACTTTAGTGGTTAGAAAAGCACCCTAGCCTGAAATTAAGAAAAGGTAATTTGTTTTAATGCATCTCTGCAATGTAGGGGCCTTTTCCACCACCTTCATGTCATAACTCAGGCTCTTGTCCTGTGGGAAATGCTGTGCAGGTCACCCATGAGATCCCTTCCCATGCTAGAATCAGATTCTGCACTGTAAGAATGAAGTGAAAGAAAAGAATAAAATACTGCACAGTAGTTTCTATTTTGGTTCATTGTTTCTTAATATGTAATGCAAATCCAAAATAACCAAAATCAAGGTGCTGTCATACATCCACATAATGAAAATACAGATAGTCACTCCATCAGTCAATTATTTTCTATGTACATATATGTGCCTGTAAATAAATATTTAGATTATCCAGATGAGTAGCAGGCTCTGAAAGAATTTTAAAAACAATAACTAAGAAACCTCAGCTGCAATAAAAGCCACCAGCTGCATGTGTGTGGTGCCCCAGTGAGATCAGGTCCAGGCATCTTTAGTCTATTTGCTCATGAATAGCAAAGGAAGGAGATTTAAATCTTCATTGTTACTTCAGCAGAGTCTAATTAACTTCCCTGCTTCCTCCCAGAAAAACAACCACCCCCAGACAAACACACATGGATAACATCACCCAATATCCTGAAAAGCTTTGGGGATTTTCGATGAGTTCAAAAGTGGAGTAATTTCTCTCTTCCTTTGCTCTCATCCCACATCATATATCTCAGGCAAACACCACAGGAAAAAAAGCAAACAACCAGAATGACATTCAGAGATGTTTGCATGGTTCACGATTACAAGTCGTAGAAGATAACTGAATCATGCAATGTCTGGTGAAAAACATAAATTCTCTGGTCCTTAAGGTGAACCCTTTTCTTACATGATAGCTGCTGGTTCTGATAACAAATTCCTGACTCCATTCCTGGTTACCACTTACCACCTTGTGCCAGCATCTGCTATGTCAGTTTCAAGTGTATCTCCATCTGAAGTGAACCAAGCTGGGAGCTGAAAATACTTGCCCAAAAGTTCAGTTTGGCAACTTCAACTGTGCAGCTCAACACACAGGCCATGCTCCTCAAATCTATTTTCTTTCTAATCTACATTTGTGCCAGTAAGTATTCACCTGGAAACTTACAAATCAGTATGCTGCAAGGGATTACTGTGTTTAGTGTAGGGCAGTTTACCAGAGAACCTGACTTCAGGCATTGCCACTGAAACTCCTCTTCCCCTCTTTCCAATACTTCTTGCACTTCGGTAAGGAAGGCCTCCCATGTGGTCTTATACTTCATTGTTGTTAAGATCCTTAGCTGCTACAGAAAGAGCAGAACTACATTAATGAGCCTAATTTTTAAAATATCATGAGTTTCATATTTCAGACCTCAAAATAGCAGCTCTGCTCACAGTGTTGGCTTAAACTTCACCATAGAAGCAGTTCTACAAAGAGAAAATAGCTCAGAAAGCAGAGTTTCTTTTATGAAGATTCACAGAGGAGAATCTTAGGGTTTTAAAAAATACCCAACCCAGTCAAATTATCTCAACCCCAATATTCAAGCCTTTGCAGTCCCAGCAGGTTTTGACTACTCAACTGATATGTCATTGTTACTCTTTTTTTACACTTCACAGCTATTATTAAAAAGCAGAAGCAATCAAACCTCCAGTTCAGTAAAGCCTTCCTTCAATACACTGGACATATCCTTGTACCTGGTTATTCTGGTATTCTTCAGAATATATGTCTTAAGTCTCATCATATTAGGCAAGGCATAGAAGCCATACATGGATACCTCTTGGCTGCAAAATGAATCCTCATGACTATTGCATAAAAGCAGCCTTGGCTGACATGAATGCAACACTGTCAGCAGGAAAACATCGGCATACTCAGAGTACAGCCAGTAGGCTGCAACCCTCAGGGAACCTGTGCTACGATTCCTTCCAATAGCAAAGCCTGTTCATCATGTTTGCATCCCTTCCACCATCTCATTCCTGTTTTCTCATCATAGATTTTTTCCTGCTCAGTTTTTCTGGTGTAATTGCCCATAGACTAAAGCTGTAAGCTAGACCACAGGAGTAAGCTTTACTGAAACAGTTATTTACTGAAGTTTTTACCAACCAGGGTTCCTATTTCCAGCAAAGCCCCACAGACAGTTGCAAGAGCACAACCAAGGAGAAAGAAAATTGCAATGTAGGGATAGAAATGACAGCTACACTACCAAATTAAAAATTATATAAAGCTGCAACCCCATGCACTTGAACTTTTTATCACAGTGTCCCTGAAGCAGCAGTCAGTACCAACTTCCCAGCTTGGTGTTCCAAACAACATGTAGGAGCATAAGCTGAGGCACCTTGGGAATTTTCAGGTTGATCAGGAAGATCCCAGTAAGTTTCAATCATCTCCAGGGTCAGGTAATATCAGAGAGAAGCTTTTTGCTTTCTGTGACATAAATTGGAGATAAGTGCATAAATTATGCGGATGGAATGGGGGATATCTGGATCTTGCTTTTTTACCAGACTAAACAGTGAAGACCACTGAAATCATTACTGAAACTTTTAGTGGTACCTCTGGAGCAGGATTACACCCTCATTTTCATGGGAGGCCACATACCACATGCAATGTAACACCCTTCTGATATGCAAGCACCCTCTT
Source organism: Megaceryle torquata (assembly GCA_024611175.1). Lineage (NCBI taxonomy): Eukaryota > Metazoa > Chordata > Aves > Coraciiformes > Cerylidae > Megaceryle > Megaceryle torquata. The sequence continues at coordinate 145,524 of JANIJG010002649.1, forward strand.
GACTGTTTTAAGCATTCCAGATGTATCTCCTAAAATTTCCTGTTTCTTGCTTCCTTTTATTTTTTTCTGAGTTCTTGTTTTATTTTGGTTGGTTGGCTGTTTCGGTGGTGGTTTGGGATTTTGGTTGGTTGGTTGTTGTTTTTTTGGAGAGACATCGTTCTATAATTTGCTAGTAGAAACAGAAGTTTTTGTGATATAGACTGTTATTTATAAAAATAATTAATATTGGACTCATTTTTCCTGCATTTTCCAGGAAGTTCTTTGCTTAGATGTTTCTATTTGGCTTCAGATATTTTCTAATAGAGTATCTTTTGGAAGGGGTTACTTTTGTTGAAGTACATATTGAAATACTGTGTGCACTGACATCCTTCCTACTGAAATCTATCTGAATTTTGCCAATGGCTTTAATAGAAACCATTGATTTCCACTTATATGTGAGTTGACCAGGCTTTCTCTGTAGCTTAATTTTCACCTGTAAGAGCAATGCCAATTGTGGTTTTGACATATCAGAAAAGTCTGGAGAATGCCTCTGAAGTGCTGCTCACTTTCTTTCCAGAAAAAAATGAGCCCCCAAACAAGCCTGGGTGCTCACAGCAGCTCCTGCCAGTCTTGATGGAGTGCTCATGTTTACTCATTTCATACCTCCCAATTTCTGCACTTCAGTCTGCTGGTGGGGTGGTCTTCCTGCAGAACTTTCCTCCTCCCCTACATTCAACCAACCATTATTTCTCAGTGGCATTTCATCTGTGTTTTGAATTGTTGTCTTTCTAATCCTTACCCTCACTGGAGTCAAAGCACAGATGTGCCTATAAAGATAAGAATTTCAAAACATGAGTTATGCAGAGAACACTTTTGAAAGTCTAACTCTTGTGTTTCATGATTAAATGATTTCTGAACACTTCCGAGGACATGGTTAATTTCATTGGTGGGTAAACACTGTGTCAGTTTAAGAACTTGGAGAAAAACTGGCATAGAGGAAAAGAAACAATAATTTCTACATGAATAAATTTCTATTCGTTGATTCTGGTCTCTACTTAGCAGTAGCCAGGAAAAAAATAATAATATTAAAAAAAGGATAAGAACAACCAAAAAAGAGAAGACAAGACAGAAAGAAAATTATCAACCAGGTCATGAATGCGCATCCTGTGCAACACATTGACTCACATTTTTCTTGATATCTTCAATGCTCCTTATTGAAGAAGCAACTTTGATAAGTACAGACTAACAGCTGCACTTTTGATGAAAATCAGAGATAATTAATCATATTGCTATTGCATACAATGTATAATGCTTGATGCATTATTTATGCAGGTAGAGGTCACAGGTTCACAGGGTCAGAGGATGTTAGGGGTTGTAAGGGACCCTGGAGGTCTTCGAGTCTAACCCCCCTACCAGAGCCGGACCATATAATCTAGCACAGGTCACAAAGGAACGCAGCCAGGGGGGTCTTGGAAATCTCCAGAGAAAGAGACTCCACAACCTCTTTGGAGAGCCTGTTCCAGTGCTCTATGACCCTTACAGTAAAGAAGTTCCTCCTCATGTTGAGGTGCAACTTCCTGTGCTCCATCTTACATCCATTTCCTCTTGCCCTCTTGTCCTAACACAGGGCATGAATTAGAAGAGGCAGCCTCCCTCCTCCCAACACTCAGCCCTCATAGATTTTAAAACATTTATTAAATCCCCTCTCAGTCTTCTCCAGACTAAAAAGCCCCAGGTCTTTCAGCCTTTCCTGATAAGACACGTGTTCCAGTTTCTTAATCATCCTTGTAGCCCTCTGTTGGACTCTCCTGAGTAGATCCTTGTCCCTCTTGAGCTGGGGAGCCCAGAATTGAATGCAATATTCCAGGAAGAGTAGAGGGGCAGCAGAACCTCCCTCAATCTGCTGGACACGCTCTTCTTAATGCACCCCAGGATACCATTGGCCTTCCTGGCCACAAGGGCACATTGCTGTCCCAAGGAGAACTTGTTGTCCACCATGACTCCCAGGTCCTTCTCTAAGGGGCTGCTCTCCAGCAGATCACCTCCCAACCTGTACTGGTGTAATTTATTATTCCTTCCCAGATGCAGGACTCTGCACTTATTCCTGTTAAAGCTCATCAAGTTCTTCTTTGCCCAGCTCTCCAGTCTGTCCAAGTCTCACTGGATGGCCGCACAGCCTTCAGGTGTATTAGCCAAACCTTCCAGCTTCGTGTCATCAGCAAACTTGCTGAGAAGACACTGTCCTGTCCTCGAGGTCATTGAGAGATGTTGAACAGGACTGGACCCAGCACTGATCCCTGAGGGACTCCACTAGTTACAGCTCTCCAACTGAACTTGGCACCACTGACCACTACTCTTTGGACTCTATTGTCCAACCAGTTCTTAATCCATCTTACTATCTTCTCTTATACCCCACACTTCCTGAGCTTCCTCACAAGTATGTTATGGAAGACAGTGTCAAAAGCCTCGCTAAGATCAAGATAGACCACATCCACTGGTCTCCCTGCATCTATCCATTCAGTCACAACATCATTGAAGGGTATCAGATTAGTCAAGCATGACTTCCTCTTGGTAAATCCATGCTGACAACTTCCGATAACCTTCTTTTCCAAAAATGATGGAGAGTGGTAGGGTAACAACATCAGCCAGTTCACTCAGCAATCTTGGGTGCATCTCATCAGGGCTCATGGGCTTATGAATATAGGAGTAAAGACAGAAGCAAAGAAGGTGTTCAGCAACTCTGCCTTCTCTGCGTCCCCAGTTATCAAGGATGCTGCCTCATTCAAGCAGTGAGCCTACACTGCTGGTGAGATAGATTTTTAAGGCCAGAGGTGTCATTATAACCATGTAGTTTGACCTCATGCTTAACTCAGTCAGCACAATTTCACCCAGTGACTCCTTTAGCACCAATGCCTGCTTGAACTGCAGTCTGTCTTTCAGAGAAGTCTCCAATCTGGATGTGAAAACTCCATGTGATATGCAGCCTACTTCATCTCAGCAAAAATCTCTTTGAGTTTCAGAGTGGAAAAAAAAGTTTAAGACAAAAAAAAAAATTGTGTTGAAAAAAATGCAATAAGAATTGATTTTTTTAAGCAATAGTGAAAACTACAGTTTGACCTTTAAAAACTTTTAAAAAAGGTTTAATCTTGTTGGTTTTTGTTAAGCAGCCCAAAATTATTTCCTACATATGAATGTATGTATGTATGTATGTAAATGTATGTATGTAAACAAACCATTATTTCCTACATATCATTTATAAAAAGAAATAATTATTTTTACTATTTGTCTTTTTTTTTTCTTATGAAGTGATTTTTGCCAGTGTTCTTTTGTAACTTTTTTTTCTTTTGAATTTAGTAGAAAATAATTTTTTGAGAACTCTAGTTCTAGTGATTACTAACAGAAACACAGAATCACAGAATAATTTCTTTTAGTAGGGATGTCAGGAAGTCATCTACAACCCCCCTGCTGTGATTAGAGGAAAAAAAAAGTAAACAAACAAACCCCTTGTCTCCTTAGAATATAAATGTATGTCATGACTGAAGAAGCATTTCTTTTCATGGTTGTCTGCTAGTGTGTCTCTAAATTGAGAAGGTCAGAGTGGTTGTGGGATTACCTATGGAAAGATGGGTTTGGAATCATTACATTAAAATTTTAGGCCCTACAATGAGGTGAATTATAGGAAATAATGGAAAGTAATGGGAAATATTCATCTCAGTCTCTTTGTCTCATATCAGAAGAAACAGGCTCTTCCAGAAGACTATGCAGATCTAAAACTGACCTTTGGCTTCCAGAGTCATGGTTGACTGTCACTGTTAACACAGGTGCTTTAGCCTTTGACCTCCGTTTTGATGGGATGAATCTAAACTATGTTCATAGCCTTTCTTCTGGAGCTGCAAGCATCTTGACAGCTTGTGTCTGAAGTGGAAGTTTGATGTATAAAAGAATGAGACCCATGAGAATTTCTCCATGAGGGAAATTTTCCTGATGGTCACAAAAATTCAAGTTTTATATTTTAAATTTTAAATGTTCAAGTAAATTAAAAATTCCTTTAAATTTCTGACCATGTATCAACTGATATGTCTCTCAAATTATCTTAAATTTGAATGATCAATTTAAAGGCAAAAGTTTTCCCCAAAGTGTTATGATTCTACAGACATAGTATTTAAGTTGGCACAATCAAATACTTAATGTTTTTCACATGTGCAATGCAAGAAAGCTACTGGAGACATCTATCTTCAATTCAGTAAAGATATTACAAATTATTATGACACCAAATGTATAAACATTCATAAGCCTTTCCAGCTGTATTGTAGGTAGCTTCTTTTGGTTGGAAGTGACTTATAACATTGCCTTGATTATTAAAGATGGTGTCAACTCTATACTCACAGAACTGTAAATACATGTAATACCTTCTATCCAAGTTTTCCTTAAAAAAAAATGGTTAAGATTTGTTTTCCTCCTTGAGACAAATATTACTGCTTCAGCAAGAAATAAATGAAGCATTTCAGGGTTAAGCGCAAAAGATTAGCAGTGTCACAAGAAGACAGAGGAAGAATTCTTCTAATCAAATACCAGAGATATAGTCACCTATTGGTCGTCACCTCCCAATATACATAACTGAATTAAATCAAATAAATCACAATCAAAAAATACTTCTTTCTTTCTTTCCATTGATAAGATAAACTGAGATGCCTCCATGGTAGATATCAACGTTGTCAGATAAACTTTTCAGAAAAGACAGAATTTAAGGTTTCTGTATCCTTGAAAAATGCAGTACCCACTGTGTCATTCTGCATTTTACAGTCAAACATTTCCTGATGGTTACTTACATGCTTTTAAAAATTCAGCCACATCATTCCAATCCCCCTAGCACACCCCCCCTCTGTGCTTCCTATGCATACTGTGTAGAAGGCTTAAAGGTTTTCATCTGTTTTTTACATTTCAGCTGGCACTGCTTGAAATACTGTGCTTGCATTTTATTTTTTTTTCTTTCATATTCTTTTAATGTGCTGTCTCCTTGTATGAGCTAGATGAGGAGCTGGGAGGCAGCACGCTTACTTACCTCTGCAGCTGCTCTTTGTGCAGCTCCACAATGAGATGCCAGTCATGTGCAAGAGCACTGTAAACCCCACGTTTCTCCCCAATTGCTGATGCTTCTGTCCCACTCCTGCAGTGACTCAAGGAACAGAAATGCCTGGCAAAAGCCTCAACCTCGAATATATGCCTGTGCTTTAGTATAGAGAAAAAAAAAATCTCTAGAATGCACACATTTCAAAACCAATTTTATTTATCATTGTCTTTTTTCCATCTTTCAGTTTCTGATATGCTGAATTTAATGATAAGATTGAAGCTTGCCTTTTAGAAACGGTGTGTATATGCTATTTGCTGCATCTGAAAAGCAGGTGTTCTCAAGCCAATCTGAATATTTTGAGCAAATCCCTGCTTTGAAATGCATATGAATTTGTAGTGTCTGCATAGTTTGAGATAAAGCAGTTAACAATGAATTAATCCTTGTTTTATGCCATTCATTATCAAGAGACTATGACCAGGCCAAAAATGTATTTGGAACATAATAGGGTCTTGCCAAACAGGTAGAGACTCTTTATTCAAACAGAGCACTTACAGTTACAGTGAGTCTGCTTTTTGAGGACTGCTTAAAGTAGCACAAGTCAGATGTAACTTTTTGTATGTGCCCAAAACCAGTCCAGCCTTATTCCAGAATCAAAGTCTCACAGAAGATACTAAAATACTGTCATGTAGAGAGTTTCTAGTAAATTTAGTATTAAATGGCAAAAAGCAGGATTTCAGGGGAAGGTGACATTTTTAAATGAAGAGGTGTTTCCAAATCTTTGTTATTTTCAAGTGAAATTATCTTGCTCTGAAAATCTGAGTTATTAACAATAAATCCATTAGGAATATTCTCTAAATCTACTAGGATTTCCTTCTTCGATTCCACCAGGCAAAGCTTTTGGTTCATTTTTAGCATTCTGTGCTTAATGGAAGCATGCTGATGTAGTGACTGCACTCAAGTTCCCCTGGCAGTTGGTATGGATGATGGCAGAAACAGGCCTGGAGTGCAAAATTAGTAGATCACCAATGTAACAATACCATGCAGTCCTTCGCTTAAACAAAAAATGGGGCTAATGTTCTTCTGCCCTGCTGCTCTGTCTCTGGTAGGACTCTGTAGTGAAAGACCTAGCACTGAGCACCTTTAACATCCCTGTGTGCAGAAGACACTGCACTGTTGTGGGGTGAAGCCTTATGCTGCAGGTATGGCAATGACTTCTGGAGCTTGAGTCTGTGGGATGATCTTTGCTGTGGAAAAAGAGGAGGTGTGTATTCCTAGAAAACAGATTGCAGTGACCCCTTTGCAGCCTTACTGCCTCTGGGGCTCTAGATCTGACCTCCCTCCTAGGCCTAAGCCTATCCCAAAATTTACTTCAGGCTGGGCTTAGCCTTAGCCAGGGACCCCCACCTTTAATGACATGGAAAAATATCTCAGGGGAGAAACCTGACTGTGGACTACACATTCCCTTGGATGAAATTTAAATTAAAAATCTATTCTTCTATCCAGGTATATTGCAGGTTAAGTAACAGAGAACTGTTAGTTCTAGGTGAATAGGTGAGGTGAAAACTTTCAGAGTACCTTGCAGGAAATTGAACTTCTTTTTAATCTTTTCATTTTTTTAACAATATATAACTGTTATACCTCCCAATAACTCTGCCATAACTTTGTACGGCACTGTCAAAAGTGAAGGGTTTGTTCATTAAATTCTGTTTTATATTCTGGAGCTGTTTAGTCTTAGCTGCTTGGTATTGAGTTTCTATACAATTATTTCTTTGAACATAGCAGTTTTCTTTCCATTATTGCAGGTTTTTTTGCACAGTATGTTTTGATGACTTATATTCATGATCTCCACACTGCTAAAAAGGAGGACTTCAATTTTGCCTGTCTCTAATGACTGTGGTAAATAATAACAGATGGCAGTATTCCTAAACTGGCTTATTCAACAAATGGTATGAGAGCAGACATCTCAATGATTTCATTATACCAATTAATTATTATTATTATTATCAAGAACTAAGAATGAATCTTCAATGTGATATGATACAAACATCTTGACCTACATTTTCAGGATTGCTAGCAATTCTGATTGCCTCTAATTTTTGTCTACAGCGAACAGACTGTAAAGACTTCTGAGTTTCAGACCAAACTTAGCAACATGTATTTGAAGATTAGGTTGCTTAAAGGGATATTATGTTAATCTAGCAAAATTACTAGTTGCTTTTTAACACACAGGGTCTTATAACACAGCCAGGCTTTTTTCAGTTGAGCTATTTGTGGGTTTTTTTCCTCATAGTTGCTAAAGTTGAAATATAAAATGAAAAAGTTGCATAATGTTTCAGAAGAACAAACAATTTTGTTCATGCTTTTATCATGATGTTTCTGAACTAGGTATGTTTAAAATTAAGGGGATCATTTCTTCACCATCTTAAGACAACACCAAGCAGAGCAGCAGTGACAGGAGAGGGAACACTTCCTCTCTGTGCTGACTTTCATTCTACTACAGTAATACACTGTATTGCTCACCTGAATAGACTTTGGGGATCCAAAGGTTATTGGACTACAATCAATACTGGATTTGAGGTGGCCTTTCAATCTAAGAAACCAGGATTCAATAAAAGTTAAGCTAAGACCAGGTCTCTACTATGGCCTTTTGGGCTGTCAGACCAATTCTACTAGTTTAAATTGCAAAGCAGTCTCCTATTCTAATATTGATACATTTTGTGAACGAAGGAGTTTGCACATTTTCTTTGTTCAGAATAACCTTTAAAATATGAAACAAAGGAATTACATTGAAAAGATTTCCATTCATGAGCCACTTGTCAAATCATTATCTTGCTGTATGACAGTACTAATGAGACCCAACATTCAATATTTTCAAGGTCTTCAGGATAATGTCCTCAAATATTCTAGAAGGAAATAATCTTTTGTTTAAAAATTAATAAAGAAAACTTAACTTCTACAGGTGTTGTGTCAAAGTCCTTATCTAGCTTTCAAGAATTTCAAAGCCAGTCTTTTTTAATCTTATTTTAACATATTTTCATCACAGATAGCAGAAGGAAAACAATTACATCAATGCAGGAAAAAAAGAATGCTCAACAATGCTTCAAAAAGATTTTAAACAAAAGTTTCTATTGATACTTAAAGGTGATACATATCCATGTAGCAGTCTGAGACAAGTAAAAACAGGTGAAAGGGTGACACAACTGGCTGTAAACAGCCAGCTTTGTGATTAAAAAAACTTGTAGTCCTTTTACCATGCTGAATGTGAAGATGGCTGTAAGGTGCTGGAAAAGCTTCAGGTGTAATTCACTTACTGAATATTTATAATTAAGGGAGTCTACCAAATGAAGGAAGCTATGGGGCTACCATTAATACTGCATGGCATGCTAGGAATCATTAATGTTCATCTTATTTAGGAATAGGACTACCTAAATCATGACTTATAAACAAGTAGTTTCACATACTGTCAGTTTTGGGTGTTTTCTTTCTTCCTTCAAGATAGCCCTGGGTGTCAGCTCTTTGCTCCACAGGCAGCAGACACATGATAGTCCTCTCTGAAGAGTGCTGTGGATGCAAGTAGCTTACAGGATTTTGCAAGGAAACTGAACAAGTACTTGGAAGAAAGATCCAAACTACACTGGGCTCTAGACACTCTAAATTTAAGAGTAGTCAGAAAAATTAACAAGTTAATATTAACAGCTTCTTCTTGTCCTTACTCTCCATCAGGCACATTTACAGGCTCTAGTTGATCACTTTTGTTATGTTGCCTACCAGTACATTACATGAGTACCATAAATAAAGACCATATTTTTTTTTTACCTTTGCATGAAGCTCTGCATTCTCTGAAAATCAGAGAATCCCTCCAGTGCAGTTGATGTTAAGAAAAGTATTAGTGTAAGTAAGAAGACCTGGTCCTGTAAAATCCAGCCAAAGGGCAACTTCACAGTCTTAATTATCCAAACATGAGATGGTTGACTGTGTCCTTTCTGTGTCATGACAAGTTCCTATGTAGTGTATCTCCAGTCTGAGACTCTAATTTCCAAGCAGACACACTCTGAGATCCTTTGAAGACTTGATAACAACCTGGCACTTCAGAGGCTTCACAGGCAAGATGATCCCTGGGCATAGCCTGGTACTGCTTCCAGCATTTCCTAGGGACAACCCCTTTGACCACAAAGCAACTAAGCCTTTAACTCTTTCTTTGTGTTCTGCAAGGTACTCTTGATCAACATTTCTTTTCCCCTGTATTTACCAGCCTCTTCAAGTACAGATGAGGTTCAAGAGCTACATCCTGGACTTGTTTACCATGTATATTTTAGTGGGCAGGCCCTAGAGAGAGTCATGAAGCTCCCTATGGGTCCCCTGAGAACACAGACACAGGAGCTCAACTACTGTACAGAGCGGTGCAAAAAGACTGTGTGCCCCAGACATGGTGGTGCCTACAGTCAGTGGCCAGGATGTCACTGTTGTCTTCTGAGACTTGGACAGGATGTGGGACTGAGCCCTCGGTCTGTACCAGTAAAGCCATCCTAAAATTTTTGTGATTTTAGCTTCTGGTAGGCTTGTGCAATACTTGACTGATTTTGTACCTGTCTTCTGACTCAGATACAATTGAAGACCATCCATTAGGAATTGTGACACTAACAGTTCTCTAAATTTGCATCTGTTCTCTCTCAGAGCAGAGCAGAGCCAGATGTTTCCCTGGCTGTTTTAGAGTCCCTTATGCTCTTCTGAACCCTACTATCAGCATATGTTGGCACAGGAATTTAGGAGGGAACCCTTGGAGATAGTTTTTTTGCAGTGTACGTGCCAGAACGGTTCAAACTGTAAACTGTTAGGACCTCTATGACTATCAAGCTTTCTTAAAAGGCATGGAAACACCAAAGATGAAGATGGATTCTCCAGTGTTTTTATGACTAGAGTGGCTTCTTTAAATGACAGAAAGTTGTGATAGAGAATAAACATCCAAACAATAGATCTGTATTCCTTAATTGCCAGGGATCTTATGAAAATCAGAAACAACAGGGAAAAGGAAATTTAAAAGTAAAAGACATTGAGCAACATAGACAATCTTTGAAAAAACCATGCAGAGTAGTTGTTTCTTGGAATTTGGTGTCTTTCTGTTAAAAATTATACTTTTGGCATCTACCACAGTAACTGTGTTTCTAATGTCATCATAAAGATTAGAAATTTCTAATTTTATGCTCTTTAGAACAAGAGAGTGTTCATCTTAGTCTTAAATACGTATTATATTCCAATGCTCCATGAAAGTCTACAGGCATGTCATCACGTTAACTTATTACTATGTTGTTATTTATTTGGATATTTTTACTAGATCCCATTGTAGATCAAAGTTCAGATGGAGAGCACTGACAAGTGGCATCCCTCAGGGGTCCATACTGGCGCCTGTCTTGTTTAACATTTTTATCAATGACATAGACAGCAGCATTGAGTGCACCATCACCAAGCTGAGTGGTGCTGTCGATACACCAGAGGGACAGGATGTCATCCAGAGGGACCTGGACAAGCTGGAGAGGTGGGCCCAGGTGAACCTCATGAGGTTCAACAAGAGCAAGTGCAGGGTCCTGCACCTGGGCTGGAACAATCCCCACTCTCAATACAGGCTGGAGGAGGAGGTGATAGACAGCAGCCCTGCAGAAAAGGACTTGGGGGTGCTGGTAGACGAGAAGCTGGGCCAGAGCAGGCAGCATGTGCTTGCAGACCAGAAGGCCAATTGCATCTGGGGCTATATCAAAAGAAGTGTGGCCAGCAGATCGAGAGGGGTGATTCTACTGCTCTACTCTGCTTTTGTGAGACCTCACCTGGAATACTGCATCCAGCTCTGGAGCCCTCAGCACAGGAAGGACATGGACCTGATGGAGGGGGTCCAGAGGAGGGCCACAAAGATGATGAGGGGGCTGGAACACCTCTCCTATGAGGACAGGCTGAGGTTGCTGGGATTGTTCAGCCTGGAGAAAGCTACAGGGAGACCTAATAGCCACCTTCCAGTATCTGAAGGGAGATTACAAAAAAACTGGAGAGGGCCTGTTTACAAAGGCCTGGAGTGAAAGGACGAGGGGTAATGGTTTTAAATTAGAAAGGAGTGGACTTAGATTGAATGTTAGGAATAAGTTCTTTACCATGAGAGTGGTGGAGCACTGGAACAGGTTGCCAGGGAGGTAGTTGAGGCCCCATCCCTGAAGACATCCAAGGTGGGGCTTGATGAAGCTCTGAGCAACCTGCTCTAGTTGAGGATGTCCCTGCTTTCAGCAGGAGGGGTTGGACTAGATGACCTCTAGAGGTCACTTCCAACCCAGACATTTCTATATTTCTATGTTTCTAAGTCCTATTTAGGATAGTAAAGAATGCCTGTGAACAGCTTTAGGCTATGTTTCCATTCTTTTGGCAAAAGATTTGATTAAAAGAATTTTGGTCCATTCATCCCAGCTGTTCATTCTCATCTCCAAGAATGGCCACTTCTGACCATGGAGAAGGTTTCTCAGGAAGAGGAAGACATGAACCCTTTAGACTTGATCTTCCATCTACACAGTGGACTTTCAGAAGACATGTGAAATTTTAGGTATGATTAATCAACCTTCTGAGATTTATTGTGTTTATGGAAACATTAGAATATATTTTCTGATTTCCTATACATTATAAACTACTATGGATTATTTCTGCACTTAATCCAGGAAGAGGTATTTGACTAAAACACTTGTCTTGACAATTTATTTCAGTGGTAATCAACATGACTACTGAGAGTCTCTGCCTAATTTTTCTAATGTGAACTTGCTTACATCATTGATTTTTGTTTCAGTCTTTTCCCAGATTAAAATGTCTTTTTGGATTTATCATCTTCTTCCCTTGAAGATTCATTTGCAATGAAACCACCATACCTTGAGTCTTCCTTTCAATAAGCTAATCAGAAGCATGGGTCTTGAAGAGCAGATGTCTCTTTTGAATGCCTTGTTCTCATTGTTATTTATTATTCCATTAATCTTTATGGAAAACTTTCATTAGCAACTGTATATTTAGAATCACTGGCAAAGTTGTTCTATAGAACCAAGTTTGACACTGATCGGGGCAGAATTCTACCAGTAAATTCTCTCTTTGATGATGGTTTGCCATAGACAGCTAATTTTTCAAATGTCAACCAGTTATGAATTTGTTTACTGTGTGTCTTCTTGACATAGTTCAACACTGTATTTCTTTTACGCTAGGAAGTGAAAAAATCTTGGCATAACTCTAAGCACATTATGTCTACATAGGTTCTTTGTCAAATGAACTTGTAATGAAAGAATTAATTCAGGTTTTTGTGACAAGACCTATTTTCCATTAGATCATGTTGGCTAGTATTAAACGTATTCTGATCCTTCGATTCTTTATTAATTGAATTCCTTACAACTGTTTCCATTATTCTGCTCTCGCTAGTATCAAGGAACAGACTAGCAGTCACCTGATCTATCCTGCTTGCTGTCTTTGATAAAATACTTTTTTTTTTAATTTTTTTATATGAAATATTCTGATATTTCTTCACTGAGACTCTTGAGAATTTTTCCTTCAATTTCAAGTTACTTAAACTGACTTTCTATCTCTTAAGTACTTGGTTGAAATCCGTTCAGCAATGTAAAGCAAAATGTAGTAAATCCACATTATATCTGACATTGCATAAAAGCCACAAGAAAATGCAAACATTGCTTTACTTGCAAGGCAAAACAGAAGGTGACAAGGTTGACCCACAATGTAAACAGTAGGAAAACTTTTGGCAACACAGGCCTATTTTTTTGGCCTTATAATGAAATCTCCAAAGAGGTCAATTTTGTGCTGTCTTGTTTGATTGTAAATGCTTCACACAACTTTATTGCTTATTCTCTGCCTGCCATTTCCATATTGAAAAGGATTTTCCAGGTTATGGAAAATTACCTCCACCAAATATATAATCCTAAAACTAGGAAATCCATATAGGTCTGGCCAACTTAAAGAAATTAGCCATCATAGTAACTATATATCAGAATAATTATTCTCTTCACAATTCAAAGCAGAATAGAAATTATTATTAGTCCAGAAGACAGTATTGTCCAAGACTGGGGCTTCCCGTGAAAGAGCAGAGACACCAGGAGCCTCAGAGGACAGTGAGGCCAACTGGATGCACAAACAAGAATTAGACACAGCACATTAAATTCTTCTTCCATTAGACAGATACATGCCCTGACCTAAACAATCTTCTTCTCCACTGAGACATCTTCATTAAAAAAGTGGCAGAAGTAAAGTATTACAAAAATGTCAATCTGTGCTTCACTGACTCCAGCTCCATTTCACAGCCCTCAAACAAGGTGAGCTGAACAGGCCTATCATCATACCCATGGTAAGCTGAGCCCAGTGGTGTCCAGGAAAATCTAGAGTGGCAGGACTTGTCCAAGATCAAGCCAGAAAACCAAGTGAGCAAGACCGGCTCAAAATCAGCAAGGTACACATCTAGGCACAACACGCCTCCAACTGTTCCTTCAGCAAGGACCAAGGTGAGTGTTGTGCAGCGCCTGCATGAAGGTAGTGTGGCTTCAGACAAAGCTCCTCATAGCTTTTTTTCAGTGTTACACAATTACATGGTATTGGAGCTGACCATGCCAGAGGGGATGAGGACACAGGGACTCCTGGTGGGCTCAGCACTCTGACAAATACTTTTATATCAGACTACACTATTGCAGCTGTTGTAGAATATCTGGTTCTATGACAGATAGTTTCAATATCAAGGCAAAGTCTTACTTATTAGCTAGCTGACATTTTTGTAATACTTTACTACTGCCACTCTTAATGAAGATGTCTCAGTGGAGAAGATTCTTTAGGTCAGGGCCTGTAGCTGTGTAAGGGAAGAAGAATTTCATGTTCTGTGTCTAGCTCTTGTTTGTGTAACATTTGGCTGCGTCACTGTATTTCAGCTGGAGGGATGAACTCTGTACCAGAGTCTTGAGCATCTCACCTAATATGTTTGTTGTAACTAATGTTACAAAGGGAAGTTATGAAGGGAAGTTTTGATTAAGATTGTGAAATTTCACTAAATTTTCTGTTTTATTAAATATTCTGAGCTCTGCTTCCATGTGAAACAAAAAAAGCAATACTTAACATGCTTCCTTCAGCAGGTTAAAACTTTTTTCTTTTTTTTTTTTTCTCTTTTCTCTCTTTTCTCTTTTATCTTCTTTTCTCTTTTCTCCTTTCTCTTTTATCTTCTTTTCTCTTTTCTCTTTTCTCTTCTCTTTTCTCTTCTTTTCTCTTCTCTTCTTTTCAATACATATAAATTTGTAGTATGAAAGGATTTGTTAGAGACTTATCTGGGATGTATTTAAGGCATTGTGAGTGATCCAGTTGCCAGAACTTAACAAGCTACCACTTGTCATCTGAGCTACAATAATGGCTCAACTGTATGTTTCTTGTCCTTGCAAAAAAATAAAGTGAAACCAAAGAGGAAGTTTATGCTAATAGATTTTATTTTAAAAGTGCAGCAGGCACAAGGCAAGCAGTTCATATAGATTCATGTACTGTAATAATTTGCCCACTTGTGGTAACTGAATTACTTGCAAGAACATATGCTATTACGTATGTTTGATATTATCAGTATATTGGAACATTATACTTACTTCAAACTCAGCAAGGAGACTTTGAGACAATCTAATTATTCAAAAGCTTCTGAACATGAAGGTTCAAAAGTTCTTTGACATACTGCTCCTTCCAGATTCACATTTTACTGTGGTTAAAGTTTGCATAAGCAGATGGTTTGCTAACAAGATTCAGGGACATGTCGTAAAGCTTAGTGATCCAAACTCAAGTGACTGCTTGAAAGAAGTAGTGTTCTCTTGTGTCAATAATAACTATTTCTAAGCAGCAGATTAGTTTTACCTCCATCAGTTTTAAACTGATCATCAGATCATCATCATCAGATTTCATCAGATTTGCTGGCAGTGACTTTCTAAATGTTGTTAGTAAGAAAATACACAAACACCTACCGAAGTCCTTCAAAAAGACTTTAAATGCATATGAATTGTTCATTTGCCTTTCATAAGGTCCTGTGGTTTTCCTTAAATGGACTAGATAGTAGGCTTGTTTGTTTACTTAGATATGTGCCAAAACCTTGAAATTTTAGCCTTTCAAGGTGAGAGCAAATACAAATATTTGACAGATGTTTGTACTGAGATGCTGAAGAGTATCTTTGCCTCCTCATTCCATTGAGAATTCAGGTTCAGCCTGTCCTAATTAAAAAATATAATACAATTTCTCCTTCCTAAACAGTGCCCACTTGCATCTGCCCTTTTTCCTTTTTTTTTTTTTTTTGTTTCCTACTTGAAAATTCTAGAGCTAGTATAATACAATAATAATGTTCCTAATGATATTGTTCCTGGCTGTAATAGATAAGTGGTGAGATAACCACATTAAAACAGATGTGTTGTAGCACTGACACTGCCAATCTGATTCTAACAGCTAAATATACATATCTGTTTCTTGATGCATAAATATATACACATGTGTATATACATACATATACATACTCATAAATGTATAAATCAACATATATTAATCAAGATAGAATACTTTACATCTTTACCTACATATAGATTACATGGGCATATTAAATGAAAGATTTTATGAACAAAAACATGGTGAACAAATATATTGCTTCTACACACTCAGAGCTTCATTAATACTGAGATAATGTTGATAAGATCGCACCTCATCACCAATACAAACTCAAAGATCACTTAAAACATTCAACACCTCACCATTCTCTTCTTAAGTTTGTTTTTTTTTTCTTTTCCTTTCCACTGACAATAGCTCACATACCCATATTATGCTTGACCACACTTCAAAAGTTTTACCATCAAAACTGTGGAAGAGAGAAGGATAATTTTAATTTTTTAAATTTTTTACCTTTTTTTTTTTTACAAATGTAAACCATAAGCAATTCTAATTTTTCAAAGATACATGCTTCTTATCCAGGATCAAGGAGAGTAAGAGTTAAATCATCTGTAGGAGCTAAATAGGCTGACCTTGCTTGATGTGATTTTTCCACCAGGAACAATCTATTAACAGCACTATCTTCAACTGTACAACTAGACATAAAAGCCACAGTTACACCAGTAAAAACTGTAACAAGGGTGTGATTGCAACTGCCTAGAGTCACATCACACCACTTTTCTTGTTTGGGGGTTGTTTTTTCTTTGCTTAAAAAAAAAAAAAAATTTTTTTTTTTTTTTACAAGAATTTACAGCTGTATAAATATGTCTGGTTTAAAGGAGTAAAGCAAAAAGAAGTGTCAGTAAAACATTAAGACTCCATACAGCTGTCTAATACAGACTTCACACAATAAACCCATCGCAGTATCAGAATCTCTGGCTATTTTCTTTGGGAGGTGAACATGATATTTACATGAATAGGGATTTTGTACTTGTTCAAGATTTCTTAATGTCTAACACAGTCTTGAAAATGTACTAGTATCATAAGACTTTGGGTTCTGTAAGAAAGAAAATAATACAGCTTCTTTACCTCTCTCAGTAACCAGTATATAGAACTAATGCAGCTAACAAACATAGAATATTGATGCCTAAGCTTTGACAAATCACATTTCTACAATTCCTTCATAGAATAAGGCTATTTTTAAATTTCTGATAGAAATCATGTATTCACTTTTTTTTTTTTTTTTCCATGTCACGCCAATACACTGATTTAGAGCAGTGTGCACTACTCCAAAAATTTGTTTGGAGCATCTACGTTCTATATTATTATTAGGTCCTGTGATTTCTAACCATTAGGCATATGCAGTGATTAAGTGTGCCTGTTGGAAGGAAGGTGTAACATTAGTTAGTATCCAGGAAGGCTGATGGGGTTAAGTGACATAACCTGGGTGTGCAATAGGATTCAAGACAAGCAGACGGACCTGCATGTTTTGTTGCTGTTTACATCTTGTTCTGATGAACAGAAACTGTGAGTTAGCTGTTTTCTTATAAGTACTCTGTTAGGTGATCCACACATGTACACTCTAATGTAAAGCAGACTAGACCTACTGAATTTAAGGAAGATGAAGTAATTACACCAGCAACAATTTGCATGTACTAAACATTAAGTACACACAGACTTTGAAAGTTACTCAGAACTCCAGTGAAACATTCACTTAGGACTCTGTACCATAACACACTGAGAGAATAAAAACCTTGAACAGGAATGTAAAACATTTAAAAAATATTATTTATATAAGCAATACTTCTCCTACACAAGTAACTTCTTAAGTTAATACCTTACCATAAATACTCTGTCTCCAAAATCTTCATTTTCCAACTTGCATCAACTCCCTCTTCCCAACCCCCTCCCAAAACAATGTCAGCAGCACAGGCTACAGCACATATCCAGCTGAACTTCTGCACTTCCTTTTTAATAAGGACAGATATGCAGGGAACCAGAAACTGAGTAATCAGTTTACCCAGCTAGACACAGTCACTCCTCTTGTCTGAGAAAAGCATGTTATTTTCTGAGGTAGATATGGAATGTCATCATTACTGGCTTTATTTCATACAGAAGTTTTTTCCTTTCCTGGTGTTTCCACTTCTTATATATTTCGCATTGCAAATTCTCACATTTACAGTGATAGGCATTACACCTTCTTTTAAATATTTCTTACACATTATACTTATCGATATTTTAAAATTACATAGTCTGACTTTAACGTAAAGATCACCAGTGGTGAGTCACTTTGACTTGAAAGCAGCATTTTAAACAACTTTCTGAGCCAAATAATGGGATCAGGGAGGTAAATATACAAATATTTCACTACTTCCAGTAACAATTTCATAATGGACTCCTCTATGAATAAGTGATTAAGTCAATTTGAATTCATTAGCTATAGTTATGCTGCCTGTTTCCTTAATATTGAAAAAAAATAATAATGTGTGGTGTAGAAGTCTGTCTTTACACTGAGAGTCAAGCCCCAGGCATTCCTTAGACACTTTTTCTGGTATCTTGAGAAGACAGCACAGAAGGGTGTATCCGTGG
Organism: Megaceryle torquata; assembly: GCA_024611175.1. NCBI lineage: Eukaryota > Metazoa > Chordata > Aves > Coraciiformes > Cerylidae > Megaceryle > Megaceryle torquata. Next base: position 163,603 of record JANIJG010002649.1, read on the forward strand.
CAGCAATCTGAAATTTGCACCCTCTGGCAGAACACTTTCCATCCACCCACACTGGAATCATCATTTCCCAAAGTAGACATGCCATCGTACAAAGTATGATAAAGACACAGCAGCAAGACCAACAGTGGCAGTGGGGGGCAGGGGAAGATGAGAGAAAAAAACCCACACAACATCCCCTGCCATTCACCATCAGAAATGTTGTCTGAGAAATTAATTGCTCAGATGCCACAAATGTTCATTGCTTGGTATTTAGGTGTGGCCAGAGATATTTCTTATAAAAAGAATAGCAGCATAGTCTGCTCTAAGATAAGATCATACATAATCCTTAGTGGGAGGAAATTTGGGCTTGACTTTCTCCTGTTTTATATTGAGAAAGGCCAAACTATAGAAGTAGGAAATACACATAAGGGCACAATATTTCTGTTTCCACATCCTACCGAAGACTGAAGAGTCAAACTTTGTCTGAATTTCTAGATCTTAGCTTATCACCCCTTGAAATGATGACACTATTATCTTTCTACACCATAAAATTGATAAAGTTTTATATGCCCAGATGGTGAATGCTGGAGAACTGGTAAGTTATTTTATGAAATTCCAGTGGCAGCTTACCTCTGTAAAAGCAAAATGGGCTCAGATTTTCCAAACCAGAAGCTGTCTACTTATTCTATCTTAATTTCCATTTACTTCCCTTTATCTACACTTTAAGTGTGATCAAAGATTGTCTTAAATAATCTATTTTTCTATACATCATCCAAAGGTGACTGCTTTCCTCCATGACATGAAAAAAAAAACTTATTCATGTGACTAGAAGCATGTCCCCTAGAGTTGGTTATTGAGCAGGTTACAGAAGAGTGATACTCAAGTTTTATTTTCAAAACTAACATTATCTACTTAGGTGCAAATGCCTGTGTTAGGTATTTTCACCACAGTGCTAATCATCCAGCTGTGGAAGCAGCAATGTTTTCCAGTTTGTATGATGGCTTGCCATGGCACAAAGAACAGAGCCTTCACTCTTCTAGCTAATTTTAAACCCTCAAGGTCCACTGAGATTCTAGTACTGATTCTTGGGTGTTAAAATCGAGTAGGATTAGAAGACTTCTACTTTTGTGGGAACTTGAAAAATAAAAGTTAGAAATTACTTCCAGGATAAATTCTCATTATGTACATTTATTTTCACTTGTTGCATTTAGTGCAATGTATTTACATCACATGTCTGACAAAAAAAAAAAAAAAAAAAAAAAATTGCTCTCTTTGACATGCTTATGTGCTTGTTCATGACTGAGGAATTTCTTTATTCAGAATCTTTAGAATATTTGGCATTGTTCTGTCTAATCTCCTACTGAGATCAGTCAGGGTTTTACAACACATCCTTAAAGAAGCACAAAAACAATCCCAATTTTAAATTTTCTGATAACTCACTACTGTGGTTGTCCATGCTTATAAAGTCATGGAAAGAAATAATGATTTGTCATAGACACAGAGGCCACATTTCTTTTCAAGAAGCTTTCAGTGATTGAAACTTGCAACTCTTGCTGTAAATATAGCACACTAATTTAAGCAGTATGTATGCTCTCCTGCTGACCCATGCTCTGAGATAGTCTATTAATACCTTTTCTGGAGTTCCCGTCAGGCCCTTACAATGTGGTGGGTGGACAGCAGGTGGGCAGGGGTCAGGCCTGTGGGAATGCAGCCTCCTTCCCAAGGACCACATCAGCCCAGCCCAGTGCAGCTCAGCTCAGCCTTCTGGGGCAAAGCAAAGTAAGAATGACTCAGGTGGCACCAGACAGCAACACAGAAATGCTGCAGTCCCTCTCCCATGCTCATCCTACTTCATCACTGCTTCTAGGAAACACAGCTCTTTTCTCTACATGCATCAAATTACTAAATTAATAAGATCATAGGATTTGAGACAGTATAGATTAATATTTCAATATTAAACTCTGAAAAGCTTGCTTCCTTAGAATTCCCTTTTCTGCCTCAGAAAACTGTGGCTGTATGGATCAAACCCTATCTGGGTCATGTGTGGCTGTGAAGGCTCCTTATTCAAGCTGAATAGCAGAGTTAAAATGTATCTCTGAAAAGGTAAGGAACTGACTATCCTTAAAGCTTGGGTGCCAAACAGGACAGTATAGCCAAATGTTCACAGTTTAGGCTAAAGATGCCTTTCTGGCTCTCTAAATTGGGGTTTCTAAAAATAATGAGAAAAGAGACAGTGAGACAGTGTCATGTTGTTTTTTACTCTAGCCAGCTTACCAAGCATTTAAACTTAAAAGTAGTATTTTCACAATACCTTGAGTTAGTGTGTTATCATGCCAAGGCAGAGTAGTTCAGAATGGCTGACAGAATTTCTGATTCCAGAGCTTGCTTTGGCTCATTATATCTTTGTAGATGAAATCTCACTTTTCCAGAGAGCTGTAGCCCATTACAGCACTTTGGGAATGCCTGCCAGTTGCTACCCTTGGCTAGGGGCATGTATTACAAATGTTCTTGCATGTGATTTACAGTAAGGGTGTACAGAGGAGGGATATATGGTATGGGTGTACAGAGAATCACTGAATACACTCTCTCTGCTGGACTCTTTTTGTTGGTATTGCCTTTTTTTCAATGTTTTCACTAACGAGGAGGTAGATGGGCAAGGAGGTCCTCATCTGACATCTGGAGCCTTGTTTTATACTCCTACACAATAAACAGGGTTATGCTTTAGACAACAGAACAAACTATTTACACTAACAGCCAAAGAAAAGATGATGGAGAGAAGGAGGAGGGAGGGTAAAATATTAAAATAAACCAATACTATAAATTATTTTCCTAGATTTCTGTCATCATCATGACATTACTGTGAATTAGTAATGGTAACTATATCTTTCCTGAGGCCTTTAGTACTGTTTTATGCAGGTATCAAAATAGTTGATGCAAACAATCAAATTTTATCCTCAACTACTTCAGTTTGCAAGAATCATAACTATAAATATATTTCAACTCAATGGCTTGCACCAGAGATGCTGGAGGTTTCATAGACTCTGAAGGAGGAGAGAGAGCCCCAGCTGGTTGTCTGAGTTCCCAGCTGGCTGTCTGTGTGATCTTGGGAAAGGCACTTCACATCTGTTTTCTTCTCCCATTTCCTTTGCTTATCTAAGCCGTAGTCTCACTGTATGCAACAAGGTACCTCCCTTTTGGCCTCCAGTTGTTACAACAGAATAAACTTCAGCTTCCTCTCCCCAACCCCTTGCTTTAATTTTTATCCTTGCTTTCATGTTTAGGAAAATGTGTTCCCCTTATCCCTTAGAGTGCATGTTTGTGGCTGGATACCCATGTGCTGCTCATCAATAGATAGGGTAAAGAAGAGGTAGGTCCCCTACTTGCATGTAAGCCTAGTACAACCTTAGGCACCCCAGAATTCTACCCAAAAGGTCCAGATGACATCTGGCAACACCACCAGTGGTGGGCCTGCTACCATGCAGCTTTTGCAAAGGCTCAGGTATAAAGGGATTCCCTGTAAAGCTGCTGTACATATCTTGCATCCATCAATTCACTGTGCCCAAGTCCAGAGAGATGCACCCTATCCTCAATACTCTGAAGCCACTGTACATCATCCTCTTATCCCTCCCTACTTGAGCCTGAGAACTTGAGTAAGATGAAAGCAGTTCAGATTAAATTTTCCATTAGTGCCTTGTAACCTTGCAATAACAAGGAATCTATTAAAGATCCTGTAGCAAATATATATGCCAGCCCTCTCTTCAACATTTCCCACAGACTGCACTATTTCTTTCAGAAGCTGGGTTAATGTGTCCCTGGTTTACAGCAGTATTTAAACTAATGGTGAATTCACCATCTTGATGTGAAGCAACAGCATGCTCTGAACTTTAATTACTTTTTCTGTTAAGAAATTGCTTCTTATTTCAAGACTGAATTTGTTTAACTTCAGCTTCCAATCACTGGAAAGATTCTGACTTACAAAAGGAACAGCTTCCAGACACTGGCTGAAAGTTGAGGTTAGATAAATATACATTTGTCAGTAAGGCTGAAATGCCCTTGTATAATTATTTTCAATTTCCAAGCGTAAGTATGTATACATTGTAATCAAGGTACTTTTCATCCTTATTTTCATCTAGCCAAACAGGTTGAGTTTATTCACCCCCTTATTTTCCAGTCTCTGATTTATTTGCTCATCTGTTCCCAAATTCATTATAGTATTTCCAGCAGATGTCTTATTTCAGTAACGATGTGAAGTATCTATATCTCTAAGTGTAGTGATCAATTTACACAGAATAATGATGTATTATTGTAACTGATGACACCTAGATGACATCAAGTTTTAGGCCAGTGATTAGCTTTTAAATTTTTGTAAATACCTAAATGTTTCAAAATATATTCCCTATGACTTATCTTCTGCTTCCTTGTTTTCTCAGGAAGAGACAGGACTGAGTTTGGAGGAAGATTTTAGTTCTTGAGCCTTGAATGTCTTCTACTGTCATTTTACTTCCTGTTAAAGACATTTTTTTAAAGTTATATACTGCTGGTATTGAGACTGATTTTATGAAGAATCTTATTACTGAAGTGAATATGTGCCACATAGTCTGGAAAATAAAATGGCCTTTTCATGGCTTTTTGAATCATGTGCCCAAATGCAAGTCTGATAAACTGCTGAAAATATTTCCTTTGTGTGATACACATTTATAAACTAATTTTATTTCTCATTCTTTGTTTTTTGTTTTTGTTTTTGTTTTTTGTAATGGGTGATTATGTCCATTACAAGTAGGCATCATCAAAAGATTCCTAGAAGTGACATTAGATGCACAGTGAGTTTCTGTACCAGCTTTTGGTTTCTAAAGTATTTGACTTTTTTTTCTAATTTATAGCAGAAATGCTGTAAAAGAAGAATTTTACCAGTTAAAGTATTAATATTGGTACCTCAATTCATTAGACGTGAAGGTAAATGCAGACAATAAAGCACAAGTGGAAATACAGTCCCAAATGTATTATAAATTCTAAAAATTCTACATAAGAGATTAATTTAGCAAAGCTCAATGAATATTTTCAACAAACACTGCACATCTACTGCCTTTCTACACCTTAGTCTAATTAGTTAATGAAAAAATTATGTTAAAACAGTATAAGAAAAACAACACCAGTCACTCTATAAGGAAAAAAAAAATATCCAGGTGGCCTTTCTTACCTTAATTTCACACTTTTGCTTTATCTCACACCATGGAATATTTAATTATGTGATTCTTCCCCTGGAAGATTTCAAAACCTTCAGATGCACTGTACTAAAAGTAGAACTGGACCCTAGTTCAGAGCTCCACCTACAGAATTAGGCTACTTTTCTTATCTCCTGAGTAATTCACTATTTATTTGAAGTTTTTTCACTAACTAAAGGCACTGTTCTGCTCACCACAGACCATTCTGAATGGAAATTAGGCAGAAGACTCACTTTTTGTGTTTGGTTGGTTGGTTGGCTTGTTTTGTTTCCTGTGAATTCTTGCTGCATTTTTTTTCAAGTGTAATTTCTCCTCTTTTAAATTAACAAAAGTCTTTTGAACTGGATTTACTACACCTATCTAACTGTCTAAAAACTAGTCCCCTCGTCTAAATTTGATGTCTAAACTTCTTACAACATTATTGTTACATGATTAAAATTAGTTTTCAGCTAAGTGAGAAAACACCTACCCTTCAAAGCCACCAGCAGAATCTTTTGGAATTGAGGAGTATGTTCAAGGAAGTATTTTCTCTTTTTTTTTTTTTGCTCTCTGTTACTGAGAGGTGGTCAGATCCCTGAACAAAAAGCCAGTGACTTGAGAAGTGGAAACACCAAAATCTATTCAGAAATAACAAAAGAAAAATTCAGTAGCAGGGAATAAATTTGCAACGTAGAAGCTTAACAGTTCTGCACAGCACAAAGTATCAAGTTTCTAATGCCATATGAACATGTCTACGAAGAGCCAACTCTCCAGCATGTGCTCTGTAGACTATTTGCAAGGGTATTTGCTGTGTGAAATTAAGACAAATCATGGCAGTCAGTGAATTTATGTATGTTGCTGCTTAAAGGATAGAGCACTTCGAATGGCTTACTATGTACAAAGTTAGTCCATCAAGTAGTTAAATCATTTTCTTCCCCTTATTTAGTGCCTCTCACACACAAGAGAGCTCTTGCTCCTTCACCTTATCCCCATACAGAACTTATTATGCACACATAGGCCCCTCATTCACTCCATATGCTCCATAGTGCTTTCCAAGAGAATTATAATAATGTGGTTCCAACTATCATGCCAGTATAATTAACCCCTGGTCTTTTTACTGTATTTTGATACACTTGAAATATTACCCACACTTTAAAATATCTGCACATTAAACAGGTCCTTCCTACAAGCTTTTTTCCTTTCTCTAGTCCATTTCAGAATAATCACTGACTTATCAATATGCTCAATTTGCAGAGTTAATGGAATCTCCAAGGACTCTTGAGGAACATCCCTTTCATTATTTTTCATCAAATAAATAAAGCAAGGCAAGACATCAGAATGTCCTAGCACCTGCCCAGTGTGCCCATGCTGGGGAAAAAGGAGGGAATAAGCTTCTCCTAACACAGCTCCACAATTCAAGAGGCTCCTCACTGGGTTTCTGGACACCACTGTTCATAAATCTCCTGAAGCTGAATTTCCTGCTGCTGCTTGCAGTCTGCTCTTTTCTCTGATAATACACTTCCAAAGTGCCATGCTCCCTGCCCCCTTCCCAGTCAGATCTGGGGGCCCTTCCCACCTTTCACTGCCAAGGACATTCGCAATGCAAAAGGTGAATGTTGATTTCTCTTAGCTTGCTCAGCTTTTGCTTCCATTTTCACCTCATTCAGTCCTGTACTTTGGTAAAATCTGCATCTGCTGGAAGAGTAGTCAATGGTGCATGCTGTTGGCTTCTCTCCAAGTGTCAGCTTGATGCCCACCGCCAAGCACTGGTAAGAAAAACGATGGCTCTTTTAATTGCACTGAATAAAGGAGCTACGCTAAGTGCATACTTGCAATGTCAGTACTTCATTTTTTGTTAACGCTTTTTTAGCTGGGCTTCAATAAGATTATGTAACACAATGGTTCCTATATACTAATTAGCAAAAATTGAAAAATAAAGTAATAATAATAAAAAATGCTAGAGAAAAAAGAAATAAAGTGAAAAATAAGGAAAACACACTTTAATAACACCATTATTTAATTAAAGAAATATTTCATTTCTTTAACTGAACTAAAATTATGCCAGATTTCTTTATTCCAGTTGAGATAGCATTTAAAAGTAACAGTGATAATGAGGATTTTAATAAACTGATGTACAAGTAACGTAGTTCCTACCATCTATTTCTCCTTTAATTTGAAACATTACACAGCAGGTGTATGTGACAAACAGTGAGAGGGACAGGGGAAAGAGTAAATACATGGAATTTATTTAATGAATTATGACTCGATGTCTCTAAACCGTTAAATAATTTTCACTGGAATAAATGGCATTGATTATTGACTTTGAATAATTCTGAGTAATTATGAAATATAGATGGAAAAGAGAGTAAGAATTTTGATGTTGCTTTTCTAAAATTGGTTCTTGGATATTATCTCATTGCTCTTAGATGCATCAAAGAAAATTAAAGCAGTCTTGTCCTTAGAGCCCTGGAAGAAGAATGAGGTTGCCCTTTTGGTCTGACGACACTCTTAAAGAAGGAGATAAAGGGTTCCCTAATATAATCCATTATTTTTCTTTGTAAGGGTAGTTTGCTGGCTTATTTATAAAAATACATTGAAAACAATCTTCTGAATATAGAATACTTCCTGGGAAAAGTTTAATGATCTTTTCTAAGGCAAAACTGTAAAACAAGATGCTTTGCTTTTGAAGGCTTTCATTTTTATATTTCCTGCTTTTCTCCTTTCATGGTGTATCATTTTTCTTTCACCCTTCATTTTTGAGGCCAAATGAAAAAGATGAAAAAGCATGGAAATAATGAATTAGAAAAAAACACAAAACCTTCAGAAAGGGAAATTTTGAAAGCTAAAGATACAAACAGAAGCATGTTTACAGTTATTAGGTGGAAGGTCTTTCCATTGTTATTTACTATACTGGGTGTTGATGTCCGGGGAGGGGGGGGTTGTGAATGAGATCCATGGCAGATATTTCCCTGCAGCCCAGGGAGGATCATGGTGGAGCAGATTTCTACACTATGGACCACGGAGGATCTCATGCCACAACAGGTGCATGTGCCCCAAAGGGGAGAGCCTGCACAGAAGCAGGTTTTCCCAAAGGACTGCAGTCCATGGGGAATACCTACACAGGAGCAAGGAAAGGTGGGAGAGAGAAGGAGTAGCAGAGAGGAAGCACTGTGTATTGACTATAACCCACTCCATCCACCTTGTGCTCTCAAGGAGGGGAGAAGAGTCTGGACTTGAGCTGAGAAAAGGGGGGGGGAAGGTGTTGATTTAATGCTTGCCTTTGTTTCTCACTACCCAAATCTATTGGAATTGACAATAAATTATTTTTCTCTAAGTGGAGTCTCTTTTGCCAGTGATGGCATTTGTCAAGTGATCCCCTGTCTTTATCTGACTGAAGGTCTTTCACATCCTGTTTTCTCCTCCTGTCCTGTTAAGGAGGGGGAGCGACAGAATGTCTGGAGAGTCTGGCCCTTCACCAAGGTTAACCCATCACACCCCATTTTTTTAAAACATTTTTTTTATATGTAAGACCATTGTGTGTGACAGGGAGGTGCCTGGTACATCAACATGGACACTCATTTTTATGCCTTCCTTTTCATCCAGACTTTTAATCTGCTCTAAGACTTTCTAGGCCCTGTTTGTTTGGTATTTAGAGACAAATCCACAAAAGGGCATAGATATCTCAAGGCTGAGAACTGCTACTAGATTCTCACTCCTAAAATGCTGGTTTTCCTACAAGGCAAGGAAAGTCTTAGCTATTGACAAACAAGAGTCACCACAATGATGTCACAAATGAGAACATACCTAACCTACATAACAAATCATGCTAAGAGGGATGTCTTAAAAACTCAGACACGGTGGAATTTACCTGCCCAGACTTCAACTAAACAAATGCTAACAGTGTCTTCTATGAGAAGGTCATTTATACTCTCTTTCTACACCCTAAGGAGGGCAGCTGGCATCTGTCAATAATTCATATTACCTATCCCAATCATGTTTTACTCTCTTCACTATCTTTTGAAAAGCCCAAATGATAAGCTTAGATTTAATGCCTAATATTTAGACTGCAAAAATAAGGTTGGAAGAATCCCAGCCCTACGGCTCTGAATATGCAATGTGCTTATATATGCAACAGGTTGCTTAAGGAAGACATTATCTTTGAAGATATGTCCAAAATCAGAAATATTGGCACTGGGGTGGGGACCTCTAAGTTTGAAGTACCCAGAAACTACTGACATGGATGGACAAAGAAAGTAACCCAAGGGTAACATGGATTCCTCCCTCAGAGTTGATAGCCAGGGCCCAGTGGCAGTCTAATGTGAAGTAGTGTTTCCATCTATGCCTAGCCAAGAGACTTTTCTTTTGAAGCTGTCTTTTGTTTCACAGACATGTCTAAATTTCATTACCCACAATGCATCTTACTCAAGTATACAACTGATAAAGACCTAAACTTCATCTGCCACAAAATGCAGCTTCAACCCCATGGAAAGGAGTCCCTTTATTATGTGACTCTTCATTCTTCTGGTCAATCTTCATGTGTAGTCAAAAATGTTGGCTTCTAATTTGTTAAGTCCTTATAAAGTTTGAATCATGACTTTTTGTCCCTTCAGCACTACAACTGAAAGCAAGTGAGGGACCATTGCCAAAATTCTGCAATGCAATTGGATCCAGCATTCAGCAAACGAGTTAATGGTCTCAAGTCTAGGCTTGTTTTTGGAACCTGCAAGTGGTTCCTCTGAACAAGAAATCATACTAAGTTCCTACTATTTGTAGTGTAAACAGGCTTTTAGAAACTTCAGGCCAAGTCCTCAGCTGGCTACATCAGCAAAGCGCGGCTGAGCTCTCCTTTCAATGCAGACGAGATCCTCTACTAATGTCTCTCAAATTTAATTGTTTTTTTTTTTCTCCCTTGAAATTTCTGTCATGACTCCAATAGCAACACGTTCACTGAAACTTACAGTTCTCTAGCATCTGATACCAGCTGTCAGGCTGTGTTTCATCAGACTGAACTCTTTGTCCAAGTGCTACCAGCTGGCGTTGCTTCAGCCATCTGGGATCACAGTACTCTAACCTATGGACTAACGCAGCTCCAGCAGAGTCAGGGCTCCTTATCCTTTCCACCAACAAAATTTATTAGGAAAGTGAAGCGAAGCAAAAGCCACTGCCCCTAATCAAAGCTTAAATCTTTCTAGAGCTCACAGCCTCCAAACATCCTCTCCTGTCAGAGGGAAATCAGTGCTTCGCAGCTTTCAGATGCTGGATGCTAACTGTTAGCATAATTTTGATTCTCAGACTCTGTTGTTGGAAAACACACTGTATAATGACCTCTGAGGACAGTGCAGCAAGGTTTCTTCTTTCTCCTGCCTCCCCATTTGTGTCTTCTTATGCAATTCAGTGTTATCCATTACTTCCCAATCAACACACTTCCACCTGGCAAACTTTCACAAACTTTCTATTCCTCCCTCCCACTTCTCTCTCACTTCCATTACTTATATGTCACACTCCTCAGGTTTTGTTTTATGCAACCACCAATCTCACTAAAATTACGTTAGAAGGCTCCAAAAATAGAAACTTTTAAAAGCTGTATTTAAAATTACCATGGGATAAAAAAAACAAACCTCCTTTGATTCAATATGTTTTGGACATCTGGCTATACAATGGACCTTCCATTCCCCACCAAATTTTGATTCTTTATTTGATCTCATTAGTTAAATTCCTCTCAGTAATCTTATTATTGTTATTGACTGCCAGTCATATAATTGGCACTGTAGAAGAGCCTGGGAATTGCCATAGTGGATCAAACCAGTGATCCATCTCTCCTACTAGCCTATCTCCAAGAGTGGTCAGTACCAGCTGCTCAGGACAAAGAAACACTACAGCTGGCAGTTCGGAGATAATCTGCCTGGAAGCAAAGTTTCCCGTGTTTAGCGTTGCAGGCTGCTTTATGCCCTGAAGCCTGGAGATTTATATCCCTCCCAGAATACTTGCTTATGAAATCAGGTACTGTCCTTGCCTTGTAAACTTATGGATTAGAATAAAAACTGAAAAGGCAAGAAAGGAATATAAATGCTTAGGTCAATGAGGCAACAGCTCAGTAATCATTATCCCTCATGCTGTAAACTTTCCTGAGGCTACAGAGTGGGCTGGTAGCAGGGGCTGGAATAAAATTTGGGAACTCCTGGCTCCTTGTGCTGAACTCATCTCTGTAGGTGTTACATCTCAAAGCATTTAAGATGAGGTAAAAGTCAATTCTGTAGGACTGACCACTTACCTTTTTTTTATTATTATTGTTTTCCTTTCCAGAGTTCTTTGTAGAGGTCAATACATTCCTGAATAAGCACCTATGCTTTCACTCAAGAATAGAATCTTCAAAAAAATTATAGAAGATGGTAATTTTTGTAGTAATAAATCCAAACTGTAAGACTTCTCAGTTAAAATCTATGTTAACTTTGGGCTAAAACCATATGGGATACCAGACCTCCCAGTAAAAATTGCTTTGGATATACGGGGAAACTCCTGATTTCCACAAAATAATAAGGCTATAAATAATAGATCTCCTACATATCTTGTACAGCCTAAGAAAATATCTTTGTTACGTTTCTTTACTTAAATACTGAAATCAGCCTTTTTTGACTATAATTTAAAAAACAAAACAACATCAAAATCCTTCCAGAGTTAGCAAAGTTACCTTTCTCCTTCCAGCACAATGAAAATACATGTATTTGAACATCACCAGATCAATTTGAAAACTAGTGATCATATTGTCAAAACAATTTCCAGTGTCATTGGTGTCTGATCATGTCTGATCACTCACCATATATTTACAACACATCCCTGTTCAATATGTCCTGCCACATTGAGGGGAGATATCCTTTTATTTTTCAGTATTAAACGCCACTGCATTTATGCTTCTGTTACATATATTTAATGGTATATACATTACCTTTTAGTCAATAGCATATATTAAATAACCATTAATTTCCAATGTCTAAAAGACCTCATCATTGTTATGGTATAAACACGGGATACATTTGCTGCCTTTCTCAGCCTTTTCTCTTCTGCACAAGCATGTCCTGTAAATTAAGGGCATGTTCAATTAAAGACATTTTCTAGCTTTCATGAGGTGGAAGATGTAGAAACCAATTCAGTAGAAGCTGGCTGATTCAGCAAGAAACCAGCCAGCCTGCAGGAATCCTTTTTAAAATGTTTTCCTCTCTAATAAGGTAACAAGCAAGAAAAAGGTATAAAATGGACAGGAGGCAGGGAGAGCTTATGGAGATGAGCTGCTTCACTCCTGCAGGCTGCAACCCTTGATTTGATGCAATTTTTATCCTGCATCCATGGCTGCCCAGTTAAATTGTTGTTAACATATTCTATGTGCTCACTACTATTCATACATTGCAGCAAGGCCTTTAATTTTTTTATGTTCCACAATGGAAAGTGTATTCAATTTTATTCGGTTATTTTCAGTGTCTAATTTCATTTGTGTGAGGTTTCATTCTCTACAGTTAATTCATCACTTTGAAAAATAGGCACTGCTTATTTTCAAGAACTAATATATATATATAAAAATGTGTGTATGAGAATACGGAAAAATTATTTCTGGAGATCATTCTGACAGTTGAATAATATAGGGTATTTTCTCTGGTTTTTGTATTTTATCCTCCCTAAACATTACATCCAGAAAAGAAATATTAAAGAAAATGAAAAAAAAAAAAAAAAAAAAAAAATAAAAAAATTTAA
>JANIJG010002650.1:0-10886 GCA_024611175.1 Megaceryle torquata
CCTCCCCTGCAATGGTGCCAGGGATGGGGCAGCCACCACCTCTCGGGGCAGCCTGGGCCAGGCTCTCCCCACCCTCAACATCACAAATTTCTCCTTCTCTCCAGTTGAAATCTCCCTCTTTGAGTTTAAACCCATCCCCCCTTGTACTGTCCCCACAGGCCCTGCTCAAAAGTCTGTCCCAATCTTTCTGAGTGGCCCCTTTAACATTCAAAGGCCTCTTCCAGCCTGCATTTGTGATTCTAACAGAGGCTCCAGCACATGCATCCATCCAGCAAGAGCAGAAACATCTGGAAACTGCTGCTGTCAGGCTGTCCTGTTTCCGTGGTGGGAAGGCACCATCCCCAAAGACAGAGATGGTGCCGTCAGCTGGAACGCTTGGATCCAAAGGGCATATTAATGTGAACAGCCTAGCTCTTACTAACGTGGGTTAATGTTTTTAGTTCCACTACAATCTCCAGGGTGACCTGCTATTCCAGATGTCTGGGAGACCTTCTGCACTGCCCCAGGTCACCCCTTGCCACCAGCAGAGAAAACCTGGGGTCTGCAGAGCAACACACCACAACACCTGAGCCTCCCTGTTCCCACCAGCTGTGACATTCACCCACTCAACCAACCTGTTCTTGACCTTCGGGATGGTTTCAAAGTCACCTAAACTTTTCCCCCTTTTTTTTTACACGGGCATAAATTTCACAGCGGACGCTGATTAATCACGGACCTACAAATACTCGTTGTGCTATTGGAGCTGACTGCATCGAGAGAGAATTGCCTAAGCCATCACATGGCTGTTTGATTTGTAATGGAAGGATTCATGATAAATGGTCCATTATCAGAGCGCAAAGCGAGCGATGGTGACTCAGATTCTGCTGCAGAAAGGCAACAACAGTGGGGAGAGACATCCGTGGTTTAATACATCTCGGATGTCTGCTGTCATTGCTTTGGACCTTGAGGAAAGCATCAGATGCTGTCTGTCAGTCGGGTTATACTTTTTCTTGAAAAGCTGGCTTGTGGGGTACAGGGAAACAGGGTTGGATTTGAGCAAAGCTAATTCTTTTGGAACCACGCCTGCCCGAGATTGAAAACAGATGGGATTTTCAGCGGGTTGTTTGTTGGTTTTGTGGTTATGTTGGGTTTTTTGTGTGTGTGGGGGGGGGTTGTTGTTGGGTTTGGGGATTTTTTTGGGGGGGAGGGTTGTTTTTTTGGTTTTTTGTTTTCCCTTTTATTCATGACATCAAGTCTGGAATGCTTATTGTTGAAATGTCACCATGACCAGCATCATCTCCTGTGAGCACAGCTGAGCCAGTATCTGCTTCCTATGGCTTCTCCCAGGCACCTTTGCTGAGCTGCCTGATGAAAAACCGTATCGTACACAAGGTTGGTAGCACACCTATTATTAAGCTTGCCTTAAACTTCCCATTATTCCCTGTCTACTTCTGCTGACAGCCTGGAAAACAAGCTGGACCTTGTCCCTTTTACAGGAAAATCCTTATTACATTCCAGCCCTATAAATGCTGCCACTGGGGACAATCCATGAACCAGAAACACTTCACCTTTGGTGCCTGTTCTCCAATGATGCAAATAATTCTTATGCTTCAAATATTCACACTATCCACTACTGGGAACACAGCACCTGGGTCAGAGGAGCCAGTAAATCAGCTCTTTACACACTTAGGACATTCAGCAGCAAACAAGGCTCATTTGTACTTACAGCTGTTCCAGAGACTGGAGCCCGTTGAAGGCATGTTGCTGGATGGTCTGAATTTCATTTTTATAAAGGTAGCTTTCAAAAGGAAAGAAAGAAAGAAAGAAAGAAAAAAAAAAAGCATCAGGCCAACCCATCAGCAGTTGTGTTTTAAAAAGACACAGGAAACAGCTTTGAATCTCAACCCAAAGCAGAGCTGATTAGATTCAAAGACAATGTTTTATAGCTGTGACAGTAACATCTGTGAATTCCAAGCACAGAAAATACATCCTTGACTGGCAAACATTAGAAGTGGGTTGTTAAGTTTCAAAGAGCTTAAGAAATGACCGAGCCATCAACTCACAGGTATTTCAGGTTCTCCAGATCTTCAAAGGATCTTCTCGCAATTTGTTTTATATGATTATTGTTCAGCAGCCTGTTCAAATCAAGGAAGAAAACCACAAATGGTGAATTCAGCACGTGCAGAACTTGTGGCATTTCTGCTCCTGGGTACCCACTAAAAAAATTCTGAGCCTGTGTTTTGTGGAGTTTAAGATTGAAAGGGGTTAGAGGATCAAAGTCAGTCCCACCAGCTGAGACAATGAGAAGGTTTCTTGCCCTGAGGTGCCTAGTGCTTCCAGTATGTACAACATACTTTACCTTTTGCCATGGTGGTTTTCAACCCAAAGTTACAATTTTGGCCAGGAAAGGGATAAGAGGAAGGGGAGACAGGCAGAAGGAAGCGGAGGGGAGGGAGAAATGAAATCATTGCTGCCACTTTTGGACAACTGCAGCAGTTCTGAAGGTACATGGTCGTGTTCAGCATGTCAGCAGGGGCATGCAGAGCCAGTTATAGTTAAGACTACAAACCCAGTTCATGGTGGAGTTATAGGTGTTATAAAACATCAATGCTCTGTTCTGATCCCTTTGCACACACATATGTGCACATGAAAAATAAAGAAACAAACAGGGCTCTGACGCCTGGGGCTATTCAGTGACAGCCTCTCTTGATCTGAAGAACCCTGTGCCAGATTTTAATACAAAACCCATGGACGACGTTGCGTTGGCAAGAGATCCCCGACTTGTATGTGCAGTTGCCACGACTGTGCAAGCAAATGCCAACGACCAGAAACACAACCTCGTCCTAACCACACAACTGAACGCGACACAAACCTCTTCTGCAGCTGCTGCCAAGCCCAACACCGAGAGAAAGAAATAAATCACTTATAAATAGCTCTTTAATACACGACGGTTAACTGTTTGGCGTGGCTGCCCGACCGCGTGCCTGTGGGTCTGTTGTTGGGGTAGCCCACTGATGTTCAGACCTGGCAAACCTCAACACGGCTGCAGAGCTGCTGGAGTTTAGAACAGAACAGCTCAGAGCAAGGATTTCAGCAGCTACATTTAGTTTTCAAACTCCTAATGGGAGCTAGGGATGGAGAGGAGAGCTGTGACCGTGCACTGCAAAGAGTTGGTTTTCTAGCGTTGTAGGAAAAACTGCTGTTCCCTTTGCAAGCAGCCAGACCTTACTATGTTGGGTCAAATACAACATGGGCATTGGATGGGTGTCTTCTATGTTACAAGCTCCTTTTTGAGGTAGCTGTGCTCCTCAGAAATGATCTGCCGCCAGGCCGCGGGTGAGAAGACAGCTTAGCACTTTCCCAGCAGTAAACTCCAATCTCCTGCCCCACTTTGTTGGAGTAAATAGGGTAGAGAGTGGATCAGCCAGCCTCTGGCTCTGCAAGCAAAGGTCCCTTCCTGGGAAGAGCAGTTTGTGCAGGTAAAGGATGGAGAGAAAAAAAAGAAGAGATGGGGAGAAATGGAAGAAAACGTTTGGGCAAAGAAGAGGAAGATAAAAACAAACACCTCAGGGATGCAAAGATAAAAGATGCTAGAAACACACACGTGTTATGGCAGCTTCATAAGTTACCACCAGGCACCCGAGTCACACCAGCTTTCCACCAGCTTGTTCTCAGGGGGAGCATTACATTAAGAATCCAAAGAGTTCATGAGAAACTTCAGTGCAAAGAAAATTCAGGAAGTCAGAGCAATAAGGGTTTGAGAATAATCTCAGTATCCTTGATCTGACCACCCTCTCTTGACTAGCTACCCTGTGACCATGGAAAGGCAATGCCACCTATTCATGTTACCTCTTTCCTGTGAGGGTGTCAGAGCCTGTCCCAGGCTGCCCAGAGAGGTTGTGGAGTCTCCTTCTCTGGAGAGATTCCCAACCCAGCTGGGCACAGTGACCCTGGGCCAACTGCTCTGGGTGACCCTGCTGGATGGAGCAGGGAGGTGGCACCAGAGCATCTCCAGAGGGCCCTTCCAACCCTCACCATGCCAGGATTCTGTGTGATGCATTGCTGCGGATGCCACTATCAAGCTGCACGTTACCAAGGGTGTGGAGAAGCAGCCTGAAGAGGTTAAGGCAGAAAGTTGCTGGAAAGTTTCTGCACAGCTGGAAGCAATGGCTCAATACACATGGCTGAGGTTAAACAACCCCATTTCACTCATAAGGATGCAAAAATGATGTCAAGTCCTTGGAACACACGAGCCTGCTTTGACAGCCAGATACGCTGAGTGGAAATACAGCCCCTGAGCACCAACCCCCAGGTTTATTTGATGATTGAACACCCAAGGACTGGAAATAACTGCTCAAGAGCAGTGCGGGAGAGGGCTTTTGTCTATTTACCCACAGGACAAAGACAACACGGGCACCAACCGTGCACGCTTCCTTCCCTGCCCTCTGTCAGCAGGCTTTCATCTTCAGCCAGGGGAGGACGAAGGCAGCTTGTTCTCTGCTATCTGGTCCTTGGCGCCACTTCTGAGGCCACTGGATGGGCCGATAGGCGGGTGCCAGCTCTGATGTCATTCCTGTGGACACAAGCACCTGTCCCCTGCCACGCAACTGGCATCGGCCGCTCGTTTCACAGGGGACGCGAGACAATGACCAAGCGAGCAGGTCCTGGAGGCAGGGTCACACCAACAGCCTGAGCAGCCCCACGATGGTCTGCACTCCTTTGCTGACCTTACAAGGAGTCCAGAGCGGGACTGAAGTCCAGGGGCTATTTCAAATAAGAACATGTTGCCTGACTGCACTTTGGTGCTATTTAAAAAGCATTAGCCCAGTCCAGTTTGTTGTCTTGGCCACTTAGGACAGTTCGAGGGGGTGTAATTAGTGATCTGAGCCAAATAAGACAAATTCTGGAAGTTCAGATGGCATGCAGGCCTCTTATCTCATCGTCTGATACTTAAAAATTTGTTCATTGCCTGATTAAAGTTTAAAAAGCGTATGGAAGGAGCCATGGCCGCTTCCTGTCTCAGGATTCCCCATTGTAATAGAAGGTTGTGTCCTGGAAAAAACTCAAAAGTGAGATAATTTATGAAGCCCATCACAGTCCACATATTCCAACATGCTGCTTTCAGAGAAATCCATAGACAAGAGAGCGCATCTGGCTCCTAGAAAGTCTTTAGATGGCTTGTGCACAGCTGTCTGCTCCTCGACTTCTGTGCAATTCACTCTGGGGGAGAAGTGTGGAAAATCCTGGCATGACCCGGACATTGATCCCAGCTGCAATCAAGAGCAAACCGCTGAAATTCCCGCTAACGTCAAAGAGGATTGAATGCTAAGATCTACTGCTGACCAGATCTGCCAGGAATAAATGCTCTGGCAGACAGAAGCTGGAAAGATCATTATCAATAGATGTCTTAAGTATCCCCCCTTTAGCAAAATGAGCTCAATTAAAAATATCAGAAGTACGTTTCCTGGAGCTTATCAAAAGATAGCAAAATGATGTGGTGTTCCCCCTCGTGCCAGCTGGTGAACTGGGCTCCAAGTGAGTAGGTGGACTCAAACATACAGGTTATACTCCTACAAAATTCTTCTGGGAGGTTTGAGATGTACAAGCACCACGAGATCTGACTCAAATTCACTAAGAGAACATTTTACAGTCAGTTTCCTTTAGGTTTTATGTCCTGACCGCCCCTCCCTTCTCCTTCCCCACCCTCTCTCTGGAATGCCAAGCACAGGGTTAAATTGCATTAAATCAATCGTTCTGTTTTGAAGACTGTATTAAATGATGTGACAGCACAGAATTCAGACTCAGACCCTGTCCTCTTTCCTCTTTCTGTTCGACAAAGCACCTGCTTCAATCAGCATGAAGTGACAGCTCTCTTTTCCTCCCACCGTTAAGAGAAATCATCATGTAGGGATGGAAGGGGGAGAAGAAGCGAGTTCAATGTTCAGCCATGTGTTCTCCCTTGTTGACAGAATGATCTGGAATAGCCATTTCCCAACTTTTATTCTGAGATCCAAGCAGGATCCAACATCCTCTCCTTGCTGGCAGGAGCACCTTCTCAAGAGCTACTCGACGGTTCAAGACAGACCCTCCATGTTACTCCTGCTGTTCACCCTGAAACCCTCTAGAAGCAGCACCTAGAGGACAGCTGCAGAGCTCACCAGAAGTGCTCTTTGCTGTCACCTAAGCAGAAAGAGAAGTGTGATGTGAGCAACAATGCTGACAGGGCAAACGCCTAGGCAGAAGCACGTATGATGATGTGGTCTTCATGGAGTCCCTGTTTGCTAGAGTGCTCGTGCCACAGGCAGAATAAAATATGCACTGGGGAAGTTAAGAAATACTGCTTTGGGGTTGGACCTTGACCTTTCTACAGGTGATGCCAGAGAGACCCAAATAGCAGCAACCATTTGGCTCTGATGGTCTTGGTTTGAAAAAAGAACAATTGACCAGTTGGGTCAACATGGCAGGGTACTGACCTCCTGTGGAACACATAAGGGGACAGTCATGAACGGGTGTCACCATCAATCCCCACCCAAAGATGAATTAAAGGAGCAAAGGCTGCGAAGAACAGAGACGCTGTGCTTCTCCGTGTGCTCGCAATGTGGTTGCTCCCTTCCCCAGCCCACCACCTGTTGGGTTAAGCGACGTGGCTGGTGTTGGCAAACTCAAGCAGAACAGCTGTTGAGGAGCTGTGGGTATTTGCTGGATGGCATACAGGAGGTTTTTCCCCTCCCTCTCCCTGATACCCTATTTTTTTCTTTTTTCACAAGGTGAGACATTAGGAATTTACAAAACAAGATCCTAACACCATCTGCACAGGAACTGAGAAGAGGCAATAGGAAGGAAGGAAGAAACCTTACAATTCTAAGACCTCTAGCCCAAGAGGACTTCCCCAGTGCACACAACATTGCGGGCAGGGGATGAGCAAGCTCCCAGTGCTGCAGCATGTAGGGTAATGGCTTATTACCTGTGGTCCTGTAGCAGGAGTCCCCGGCCAGAAGCATAATGACTGTATCTCTTCCACAGACCAGTCGGGCTCCTGCTTTCAATTTTAAAGTAGTGCTCTGTAATTTATCAAATCTCCCCCACCAGGGAGAGAAATAGATGAAAGAAGAGACAGGGAAAAGGCTTGAACTGCTGAAAGTCCCACTGGACATCACAGTGGACTCCTCTTCTGTCAGTCTCGCAGCCCACCTCCCCACATCCCACGCAGGCCACAAACGTTTCCTTATCAGGGTGGTTTATAAACTGTCAAACTTGGACATAGCACAGCCATCCTGCCCGAGAGGAGATGGAGAACAGAGGCTGCATCCAAATCTGCTGCTTTTCCTCTGCCAGGCCAAAGCATAGTAGGAAAAGGGTTTTTTTTTTTAAAGCATTTCTTTGCTTAAGTAACATTTATTTAAGTCTCCCAGCAGAAAGCTGAAAGCTCAGAGCTCTGCATATGAACCTGAGCAACTCTGTCCTCCAAACCTCTCACTTAATATTCTGGCCAAACTTTCCCAGCGAGTCTCTCTGGGATTTTGAAGGATTTATTCTCTTTATCACTTGAGGACCTGTACGAGTCCTCAGGCCAAAGTTTACCATCTAAGAAACATCAGCAGTTTTTTCAGCTCTTGTCAGTTCTGATGTGGGAATTGGATGACCCGAAGTTCCTGGAGAGAAATTTGCTTTAGGAGCATGAGGTCTGATGTTCTCTCATTCAGTTATCAGGCTCCTCATCCGTGGGAGTTAACTACTAAGAGTCTGACAATAACTGACTTTTCCAGTTTACTGGCCAGACTGGGAGATACAACCAAGCATAGCAAGTACTACCTAAATGGAAAGGTTTCATTTGCAAAACCAGCTGATTTTCAGAATTCAGATCTAAAAATGCAGTATTTTGTCCATGCTGTGTTTTACCCAGTCCAGTATTCCAGCTCTGACAATGGCCATAGGACATTACTGGGGGCAGCTGGAGAGCCTGCCCACCATCTGTGCAAAACACATTCCTCTTACCACCCCACCACCCACAACCATGAGATTAGGGATGTTTGGGGAACACTCATCCCTATTCCCTTTAGTATCTGTTCATGGACTTGCTGTCCTCAAGGTCCCTGCCCAGGAGAGTGTGGAGACAGAAAGCAAAAAGAATTGGACAAATTAATGGAGCATCAAGAAGTATTATAGAGAGATGGGTCTTTCCAGCTCAGCCAGGCTGCATAGCTGTAGCTTTAAACAGAGTGGCAGGAGTCAGAGAGAAAGCAGCAGGAGTCATGCAGATGTCAGGGACCTGCCTAGACCAAGGCACTGGCAGGGCAGGAACCAGGACCTCTTGCAAAGCTCTGCAGGTTGGGTGGAGCATCTCTCCAAGTGAAGGCCTGCCAGCATCCTTAGCTTCCCCAGGGTTCGGCCGAAACGAGCCTGGCGGTCCTGCCGAGCTGCCTGCCAAACATCTGTCTGCATCACCCAGAGATGACATCATTTGGAACAGTTTGTTTTCTCGACTCAGGAGAGCTTCAGGGGTGGAAGAGCAGGGCTGGCAATCAAGATGCCTCACCAAAGCTTTGTGATAAGGTAAAACCCTACAGACTCAGACTCTGTTTTCTCTCTGGATCTTTTAGTCACGTTTATCACCTTATCTGACCCTATCTGCAGTGACAGAAATCCATCCACAGTGTCCTTTCTCTCTATTATTATATTATTATTTTTGGCAATTAACTACCACACGGTGCTGGCTGAGACTAACAGGGGCTGTTCATGTGCTCTGGCTGAACAGCATCATTTGCAATAACATTTTCTACCAGTTTACTAGTTGACCATCTGTCCTATGGGCAGGGGCCTGGACCACAACCAGGGTACTCTGAAGCACTCTGCAGCCATGGTTTGGCCAACCAGTCCCACACACAGTGCAACAATCCTTAGCAAACGTTGATTTTTTAATATAGCTCGTGAAGGGCTCTAGGATAAAAGTCCTGCTCTGTTTCTGCTTTATTCCCACTCTTCCTACATCATCTTACTGAATGCCTTTTGCCTGGCTCTCCTTCCTCTCATCATTGTCACCTTTATGGGATCAGGGACTTCAGATTTCTCAAGGTCAGAGAGAAAAAAACCTAATCTGGACTTTGTGTTGCCATTTGGGACCACGAACGTACGGACGCAGGAAGTCTGAGAGCGCCTGCTGCTCAGGTTCCCAAGGTAGCCTGTTTGCCTCACAGAGACATTTGAGCTTGGACCTGCAAATCTTAGAGCTGTCAAGAGCAAATCATCAG
Source organism: Megaceryle torquata (assembly GCA_024611175.1). Taxonomy (NCBI): domain Eukaryota; kingdom Metazoa; phylum Chordata; class Aves; order Coraciiformes; family Cerylidae; genus Megaceryle; species Megaceryle torquata. The sequence continues at coordinate 9,228 of JANIJG010002650.1, forward strand.
ATCTGAGTCTCAACAGATCCATTACATCCAGCACAGTCCTCTGCTGACACAGCTTCTGCTCCCGGTTTGGGAGCTGGTTTGTTTTCAACTTCTTGTCTACACGGTGCAGACCTCCTCCTGTCTGTCTTCAAACCCTCAGCCTGACAGCAGTGAGAAGCAGCGAAGGTTCCCACTGTTGTCTTTGAGCAGAGCACTGTGTCAGCAGAGCTGCATTTCCCAGCAGTGGGAGCATGACTGCTCTGACCAGGATGAGATGCTGGAGGAACCACCTCCTGCTCCCGTTCCTCTCTGCAGTGGGGTAGCTGTAGGCACTGGGTCTAGAGCAAGGTGGCATCTGGAAGGATGCGCTCCTGCTTCCAACTCGTGTAGAGCAACTAATGTGGCTCATGAATTTAAGGAGGCCATAGGAAGAGGGTTTTAGTGCATCCCTCTTCTATGGAGTACTAGTGGCAGCAAGTTCTCCCTGGGACAGCAATGGGCCCTCGTGGCCAGGAAGGTCAATGGCATCCTGGGCTGCATTAAGAAAACTGTGTCCAGCAGATCTAGGGAGGTTCTCCTCCCCCTCTACTCTGCCATGCTGAGACCACAGCTGGAATACTGTGTCCAGTTTGGGGCTCCCCAGTTTAAGAGAGACGGGGATCTGCTGGAGAGAGTCCAACAGAGACCACAAGGATGATTAACAGACCTGAGCATCTCCCCTGTGAAGAAAGACTGAGGGAACGGGGGCTGTTTAGTCTTAAAAGAAGAAGACTGAGAGGGGATCTTATGAATGTCTATAAATATGAGGGGTGGGTGTCAAATGGAAGGGGCCAGGCTCTTTTCTGCAGTGCCCAGTAATAGGACAAGGAACAAGGGGTATAAACTCAAGCATAGAAGGTTCCACCTCAACATGAGGAGAAACTTCCTCACTGTGAGGGTGACGAAAAACTGGAACAGGCTGCCCAAAGAAGTTGTGGAGTCTCCTTCTCTGGAGACTTTCAAAACCTGTCTGGATCTGTTCCTGTGTGGCCTGCCCTGGGTGACCCTGCTCTGGCAGGGGGCTTGGACTCAGTCTCCAGAGATCCCTTCAAATCCCCACCATTCTGTGACTCTGTGCTGATCTCAAAGGGCTTTTAGTGGCTATACCCACTCAAACACCCTCAGTCAGTACTAGCATTTATCAGGAGCTTTCAAATTAAACCAAAACAAGTTACATGTGAAAACTCAAAGATTATTAAACAGCTCATTTCATTAAAAAAATATAAGAAACATAATCCAGGGGGGAACAGAGAGAATTGTAAAGCTTCAGCTGGATATGCACAACTTGGCTGAAATAACTAAAAGACCAAAGCCATTTTCAAAGCTGTTACGGGGGAAAGATTTAGGGACTAACCTGATGGAAAGCAGCTCCACAGAGAAAAAACTGAGTTTTCCCACTTTGTGGCCAAGAAGGCCAATGCTCTACTGGGGTGCATTCAGAATAATGTAGCCAGCAGGTCAAGGGAGGTTCTCTTCTCCCTCTATACTCTGCCCTAGGGAGGTCACCTCTGGAGCACTGTGTCCAGTTCTGGGCTCCCCAGTTCAAGAGAGATAAGTGGCTACTGGAGAGAGTCCAGCAGAGGCTGGGAAGATGCTGAGGGGCTGGAGCATCTCTGTGGCCAGGACAGGCTGAGAGCCCTG
>JANIJG010002652.1:4393-16780 GCA_024611175.1 Megaceryle torquata
TCTCTTCTCTTCTCTTCTCTTCTCTTCTCTTCTCTTCTCTTCTCTTCTCTTCTCTTCTCTTCTCTTCTCTTCTCTCCATGATATAATAAACTCCTAAGAGAACAGGGAAGGGGTACTCAGAACCAGTCTGTGCTTTGCGTAACATTACCTCCAAGTTGGCTTTATTAGTAACACAGTAGAGTCATGCATTTTAAAGACTGGTTTACCATTGATCAGTATTTTTATTGTAAGTTTTCAAGCAATTCTGTGTATTTATGTTGCACCTGTCATTCTGATATCCAAATACCAAACAATATTGACTACTGATAGGTCAAAGTATAAGTAGCATTTTAATCTTTTCTTCTTCCATGAGATAAAGTGAATGGTTGTGTCTGCAGTTTGCTTAGTTGCAGTTTTTAAAATAGCATTTCTCTTAGGGATGAAAGCTGGCTTGAGGTTGTCTAAGGATGTACAGTTAGAGCATTCTCAAATGATATTTTATGGATAAAGATGTGATGCAGTAGACATTTCAATGACCATTGAGCTTTCTAGGTCCTCCCTTTGCCCAGGATGAGAGCTTAGTAGTTTACTGAGAGAAGTTGCATTTTCCTGTGATATCCTTTAAAGTCTGGGTGTTTTATAGAAGCATGACAAGTAAATCTATTCAGTGAGATTTTGATGTTAGCATCCAAGAAAGGAAGAAACAGTAGGTACTGTGAGTGAGATTAATGGAAAATTTGACATAGGAATGCCTTAAAATTGAGTAGCTTCCTGTTTTCTTTCAGTTAATTCATTATTTATAGAGAAAAACGAAAAAGAATATATGCAAAAAGGAAAAAGTTTTTTAAAAAAAAACAAGCAAAGAATCCTTTAATAGTGTATATGTTACTACTAATTCAGCTCTTTTCCTTGTCCCAGCTTATGAAATCAGGAACCTGTTATACCTCTAGGTGCATACCTTTTTAGTACTGTCTGATGGAAGTTATAAACTGTCATTCCAAGGAGTGGGTTTTTCAGAGTTAATTGTTCTGCATTCAACTAAAGGCTTAAAACTGTATTATCTGAGTTTTGTCAAGCAGAGTGTTTGGACAATACTACTGCTTTGTGGGTTTTATACCTTTTGAAGCAATATAGGAAATAGGTAAAAGCTTGATATATCTTGTCCTCATGTATTGTTTTTGCCCTTGCTGCTTGGCAAAGCTTGGTTTCTTTTGTTTCTCTTGGTGTTATGCACCCTTCTGAGACAATATAGAAACTATTAATTGTCCTATGGGTTCCTGAGTTACAGCATTATTGATGGTATGACATGCGATAGTATGATAATATGAAAGGATTTGGATCTTGCATGGTTCTTATAATTAGAGTTTAATTTACATGTGCATATCCCCAGAGACTTCAGTGGGAAAAGACCTCTAATCCACGTTATGTTGAATTGTGACACTCTCAGGATCATTCCTAAAATTGCTACTACTTAGCTGTGAATGTGGTTTAATTCTGAGTTGAAGGGCACTACCCATATGCAATGTCTTAATGAAATGAAACTGTTTAATGTAAAACCATTGTTAATGCATGATGAGATTAGTGAGCATGTTATGTCTTTCATAAAATAGTATTTGGGACCTACCTTTGATGTAATTGAATGTTATTTCCTACTAACATCTGCATTGATATGTTTTGTAGTGAAAGTCTCTTCCCACAAGCTCATTAATAACATACTCACATGCACATCTGTATGGAAAGATAACAGCAATGGTTAATATTTTAGGAGGAGTTAAAAATAAATGTATTGACGCTTAGATTGAGGTTGTGGGGTTTAATTTGAAAGGAGCGTGTTGGAAAAAAATTGTGATCAGTTGGGCTAAGTCATAAATAATACACTGAGAAAGAGCATACTGTTTGGTAGGACTCTGGTGCAGACTGTAGGCTGATTAAATATTACTGTCTTCTTTTGAATGAGTTGAACCAAACTCCATTGAGTGTATTGACTAGAGATCTGGTTCATCTGAGTGAAAAATATAGGTACCACATACCAGTTGAGATGTCAAAGGTATCTGAAATACTTCATGAGGCTGGCAAGTATAGAATCATGCAAATATTGTTTGGAAAAGACCCCTAAGGATTGCCTAGTGCAAGTGCACTGCTCTTGTTTATACAAACCTATGAGAGTCCCAGGCCTTTCTGGACTGGTAGCTGAAAGACATACATGATACCATCAAATGGCACTAGATGCCTCTATTCAACCTTCTGAACTGAATCCCAGTTTTTTATTGATTGTAGTAGGAGTGCGTGTCTGCAGTCTGGAACTGAATCCCTTCCCCACTGTTTGAAGTTGGCAGTGTTGGAAGCAGAAGAGGAAATTAGGATTGTAAACAGGCTACAGCTGGTAGGAGAATGAGAAAAACAAAAACTCTAAGTGAATTTTGAGAAATCTTAGTACTTCTTGTATTAAGAACAATGCTCTAAGCAAAATGGTTAAAAAGTTATTTGGGAATTATTGTGGTTTCATGGGCACCTAAAAAGATAAATTGATGACAGGGAATCTTTCTGCAAAGCAGAACACTAATCAAGACAACATTCTAGTATTTATTATTTTCTGTTATATTGGGTTTTAATTTTCTTTCCAGCTATTCATCTCCTCTCTTAGAATGGAATATATTGTTTGAATATTAAGTGATACCTATGTTTTGCTTGCAAAAATCTAGAATATTTTCTCTATTTAGAATGTTATGAATAAATTGATCAGGACCCAAGATGCAATCAGGAGAATTCTAGATGATAGAGTTATATCTAGTTATAACATCTTTCAGTTATAACACATATTTAGAAGCAGCTTTGGGCTTGTATGTCCCCTGAGCTGAAAGCAGACAGAAATGTTAGGGACAAACTGTTAATATTTGTGCTCCATGTTCTTACTCTTTCCTAGTCATCTTTTCAAGGCCATTGTTGGACACAAAATACTGGGCTATGCCTTTAACCAAATGTCTGTTCTTATACTCTTACATTATTTTAGGAAACTGTGTTGGTTTTTTAAAATCAGTTTTCTATTTTTCTTACATATTAGGTATTTCTTGGTAGTCTTTGCCCTAGTTATGAAAAATATCATATTTATTTCTGAGTTTGTGGATGTATGTCACTGTGTTATACAGTAGGGTGGAGTAGTACTCTTTCCTTGGATAAGGTGTTGTAAAACACTGATGGATGTTTTATCAGCTTCTATAGTATTTGGAAAAAACCATCCTTTTATTTGATTGTAGTAGTAAGGAGAATTCTATGCCAAATGATTTTTAATCATATCTTAAAATTTCTGAAGACTGAATTCATATGTAATGTTCATAACTTGCTATGTCTGTATCTCTGAAAAAACTCAATGTCTTCATTTTCAGAAACCAGATGACACTTTAGAGGCTGTATAGCCAAGATTTGTATGTGTCTTTGCAGACATTAACCATGTCGCTGATGTTTATCACTTTTATTTTTTATTACAGAAAAGCAGTAACACCCCTCAGTCACAAGGTGACCTAGGGAAATCCTTCTCCACTGACTCAAGGTGACAGGTGTGTCCCGTGGCTCGTGGGCTGAGGCTTTCCAGGGACAGCCCGGGGAGGGCTGAGGCAGGGGCTCATCTCTCTGGTTATTTGGGCTTATTTAACTTATCTAAGTTTATACTTCTGTGCTCTGCAAACAGGATTTATAAGTTGTAGGATTTTGACTTTGTCTCCTTTTCATCTCTGAAAATAGCAGGAATGGGGGATTGATAGGCAGTAGTATGATGCTTGCAGCACTTAGATGCAGTGTGCTTTTTAGCTTTAGATATTTCAGCCCTGTTTCTTCTGCCTCACAAGGAAAGTGCACTAAATCAGCAAGCTGGAGATTTGCTAGAGTACAGACAAGATCCATCCTTGTGCTGGCATTATGAAAAAAAAACCCCAACAAACAAACCACACACACACCCACACACACCAAAACAAAAAACCAACACAAAAACAAACACCCCCCCCCAACCCAAAACCAAACAACAACAACAAAAAAAACCCAAACAAAACCTAAAACACAACAAAACCCAGAAAGATTTCTCATGCTAGAAGGTGAGGAGAAAATAACCACAACTGTGTCCTGAGTCTCTTTATTAAAGAGTGAAGAGAACACGACTGTGCTATTTTGTTTATTTGCTTTAACAGGTGATTGGTAGTGATGGAAACAGGCATTCTGCTGTTTGTCTTTCTTGCTTACTCTTCTTCTGACTTCAGATGCATTTATATCACTCTGCATAGGGCATGCTCTGCATAACTGTATAGTTTAGGGGCTTTGATGTTTCTGTATTGACCTGGCTCTTGGTGGAAACAAAGCACTGCTGAGGCAGTTCTAGTGAAACAGAGAAGCATGCCACTATTTATCATTGAGGTCAAATGCCATATTACAGGTACTTTATTACAGCCTCTGAGAGGACCTCCCACATACCCACATACCCCCCCTCCAAACCAAACAACAAACAAATCAAACTCTGAAAAGAAGCTGATATTGTTAAGCAACAGAATAAAAATATAGTCTTGGAAGTAAAAATACATCCTTTAATAACTTTAATAATCCTTTTATTGTTGGTAAGTTTTGTTGGGTTTTTTTAACAAATAAAGGAAGTGGTAAAGGGCAATAACTCAGGTAAGCCAAATCAGACTGAAAACAGCTGCTGAGAGATCTGTGAAAAAAACAAACCGAAACAAAACAGGAGAGGTATTTTTTAGCATAAAATTCTGTGCTGGATCTGACAGCCATTTGAGGCTGCTGCAGCTCTATACCTCATGTCCAACCAGTAGTAAGGTTGAGTGTGTAGGCACACATGTGCAGAGCACATGTATACACTATATAAATATATACACTGCATGCCACACAGACCTCAGACAGACACACAAAGCACTCACATGAATGCAGGTAGAACTTCATCCTGCTCCTCTCTCTGGCTGAGCAAGTTGGAAATCTACTGGTGAGAATACATATATATATATGTGTGTTCTGTATATTCATATACATATATATAACTGTATGTACAAGGTGGACCTCTCCAGCAACTAGGCTCAGACAGTCTGCCCAGCAGCTGCCCCCAGATGCTGGTCTCCCATGTTGCCGGTACCTAGAGATATGAGCCCCTGAGGCAAAAGCCCCTCTCTCTCCAGCAGCTGGTACAGACCCCCTCACTCATACACACACACATACACACATACATTCACACACGTGTACAGAGGGCTCAACAGGAATCCCATGAACCTCAGTAGCCACAAAACAGAAAAGGTATTAAACTAAATTAAATTAAATTAATTAAACTAAATAAACCTTGTTTCAGTATCATCAGGAAATAGGAAACCTCTGGAAAGAACCTGGGGGGTTGGTTAGAGAGCACAAAAACAACCCATACATTAAGTCAGTTCCAAGGAAATTAGAGAAAAAACAGAAAATCTACATTCCTCATGTGTCTTAGTGTTCATGATGGAACAGCCAGGAGCAGAGTATGACCTCAGCACCTCAGTGAAATGCTGAGTGGATGAGAAGTGTTGCAGGTGGTGCAGTTTTACCTGTTGCTCAGGGATGTTGTGGTGCCAGATAAATGGAATGTGACAAATGCAGTTTTACAATGCCTTCAAGCTGGATCCTCAAAGGGTGGAACCAAGTCTGTGCAAATACCTCTGTGCAAATAAAGGAAAGCAAATGTCACAGAAGAGTTATATTAAAGATAAATACAGAGCTTCCCAATGTTTTTTAAACTGCTGACATTTGTCTACAAACCGTTTATATGTCTACAGTTAGACATAGAATTTTATTTATCCTTCTATATATTTGTAGATCTACAAATGCTTTTATCTATCTACTTATGTCTTGAATCTAATGAAGAAATATTTTCCTCACTTGAGCAAAACGCTTTCTGTTCATAAGCAAGTTCAATGTTTCTGTGATGTAAGTTTTATTATTTTGTAATCTGTTAATTTCAAAATAAATAAAATCTATTAGGGCTAACACCAAGGCTGTGATTAATCTTATGTAATTTTAGACCCATGCAGTGTACATCATTAGCCAGTAGCGATGAAGGTCCCTTTAGAGTCAGTGGAGAAAAGTCATATTAAGGAACTCAATTCACCATATCTACTTTGGATATGAGATTCACTTTCCTAAACATATGCATCCAGTATGGCATTTTAGATGCCAAAGGTATTATTCTTTGCTTCTAGGTGTTGCTTAGGTGGTTGATCACTTCTGTGTTATGTTTGCCTGCCCATGGAAATGTCTAGTACTAGTACTAAGGCATCTGGAGTGGCTTCATACTTACATTTAGTCAACTGAATTCCACTTTTGGTATCTATTCCAGGATAAAAAGCACCTTCTGAATTCACTGACTATTAAGAAAGCCTAGACAACCAATTTACATATATATGTTCAAATTGTAGCCTTCTAAATTTGGTCAGATGAACCCTACCAGTCTGTTTTTAAAACAACCATTTTGTAACCATTCTAATAATTCCTGACTTACTAACAATTTTGAGTAAAATGAATGACTGAATTGAATACTGATATAAATGGGTACAGGTCTATTGCATTTTGCGTTGGTTTTTTGTTTGTTTTTGTAGATACTGTCATGTTTCAAAGTCTCATTTTCTGCTTACTCACTAGAGCATTCAATAAAACATAGTTTTAGTGATATTTGTACACATGGAAGTCCAATAAGCAATTATCCATTTTGTTACTGTGTGTGAATCACACCACTAATATTTACTTTTTTTTGCTTTGTGTACAAAGATAAGGTATGTTGAATAATAGAAAGATATGGCGCAAATATTCAGAAGGTTGTTAATGATATAAGGTGTATTCTGAAATCAGCTTTGAAGTGTATTCAGTCCTTTGCTGATACCAGCTTTACATTTTTAAAAGTTAATATGAAGAAGCTCAAGGTAGAAGAAAAGCTATTAATATTAGTATTTTATCTTATGCTTTATATGTTAAATAATCTAAAATAGGAGATGGGGTGTTGTATTTTAATTAGCCTCTTGTTACTGAAATCTCATCTTAAAATTAAAAAGCTATAACATATTAACATTAGAACACTTCAGAGTGTTTTTATTGAAATGTTAAAGTGCTCTGGAAGGTTGAAGACAGATGTTTTGTTACTTTATGCCTCTGAGCCTACTCAAGGTATATATAAATGGACTAGCAAAACATGCCTTGGGGAATCCTAGAAATTTATAGATGACCTATTAAAATGTTGTTGGGGGAGAAAAATGATTATTGATACTCAGTACAAACATTGCACAAAAATTCATGTTGTTTCTTCACAGTTCAACCTGCATTGATCAGTGCTGATGGGGCAATATTACTTTATAGGAAACAGATGGGACAGGACATGTATGTGCTAAGGAGCATTAATCTAGGCATACTTTCTTCTTTAGGTAATCTGCAGCATGAGAAATAACTGATATGATTTGGCCTTATATGAGCTCCCTCTTTTGTCCAGTTTCCAAAAATTTTTTGTACTTTTTGCAATCTCTAATATAGCTCAGGTGACTACAGGTATAGAAAATACAATATTTATTTTAGAGTTGATCATATTTTTACTTTGAGGGAACCAGGGTAAATAAAAGAAACATGTGTCCTGTGGTCTACATTTTGAACTCTACAAGATTATTTTTACTGGTGAAAATAGTTGTTTAATACCGTGCAACAGAAATCAAGAATTAGGATGCAGAATTCCAGTTCATTTCATTTTCACTTTAAATCTGCATTCTGCTTATGAAAATGGAGACTTCGGTAAAGAAGTCTGTGGACACTTTAATGAAAGAAAGAACTGAAAAGAAATACTCAAAAGACACTTTCAAAACTAAATATAAGTAAAAGAAATGTACAAAATGAGTAGCAAAATAAAGTAATTTTCATTTGCTTACACTCACAGTCAGGGTCTGATTTTCAGCAATTTATGATACCTTCAGTTCTATGTAAAGTCAGTGCAAGTCTAATATGATTGCACAGTATCACTGCAAACTGGACCTTGGAAGTCTGGTGGTGAAGTTCTCAAAATACGAGTTTTATCCATGAGCAGATAATTTTAAAGTCAACTAGAGTTAAAACTCTAAGGGTATTTGAATTCAAATGAATGCACACAAGGAAAAAAATACTGAGAAGAATCTGAAGTAACTAATAAAGTAAGAGTCAGGGATTTTAAAAGAAAGGAAGGAAAAGGAAAGTCACTAAGGTGACAAGAAGTCCAAAAAAACTACCATCTGTCATGCAGTGAAATAGGGATGAGATGAAACTTTTAAGAGTTAAATGTGCAATACAGGATAATAGCACTGTGAAATAAACATAGAGGAGAAAAGGTAATCTATCAAACAGATCAAATGTTAAATTACCTTTACATGACATACTTTTTGCTATTTGGGAAAAATACTTCTCTACATTCACTAGAAGTCAAAGAATAAATTTGCCTGTTTGCTCAAATACATCCTTCCTCTGGCCTTACCCATATCCCCAAGCATATACAGACATCTCAGCCTTGCTAATTTTGCTGAAAATATTTTTCACTCTTCAAGTGAGGTTGTCATTTCTATCCCCTTGCCAGCTGGCCCTCTCCTGATATATTGAAATAACCTGTCATCTGAATGACAGCTGGCAGTAAGAGGACTTCTGGTGATGGAGTTGATTACTAAGCTTCATTGACAGAAATAAGTGTTTTTGCTCAGTCTTTCTCTAGCTTCCCTTCTGGGCAGAAGAATAAAAATAAATATTCATTGACAGACTTTGAGTTTAATGAGAATACTCAGCCAGGTGGATTTTTTTTTTACCTTCTCCTCTCTCTTCTATTAATTTGAATGATTTTGGGCACAGTCTAAGTGCTTTAGAGATTTCCTTCTCTGATTGTGTTTTCATGCTATTATAATATATATATGCTATATTATATGCTAGCATAATACAGTTAAAGTTATTTCTTCTTATCGAGTACATTACTCAGACTTTTTTTCCTTGTCTCCAAAACACAGGAACAAAGCCTGAATTGATATTTTTTTCGTGGTAAACCTGAAAGTTTAATTATGCCAACAAAAATACAGGGTATATTCACAGCCTTTGAAGGCATGAAGTGACAATAGAAGATAAAAGGAAGTGATCCACTCTGCCACTGAAAGCATGAAAGCAGAAGGCGTATAAAGAAGAGTATGGTTGTAGTTATCAGTGGAGCTTTAGAAATGTTAGACACTGTGATTTCAGTGACTTCATCAGTTGATTTTGGATAAGTAAATCCACAGATACACAGATAATAGTAATTTAAAACTCAACAAAGCTATGTGTTTCATTGGCTAAGTATCATACTGGCAAACTTAACATAAAAATAAAAAGGATACTAGTGCATAATTCCAAGGATTTTCTTCTAAAGCAATGTCCAATACATTTATTTTTAAAACCATTTATCTTTCTGTCACGTTCTTCTATTTCTTAAAAAAAAAAAGAAAAAAAAAAAAGTCCTTCCTTTAGCACAGCTAGTTTTTCCTAAAAACCTTTCTAAAACTCAAGTGTTCAAGCAAATTCTTTGAAGTTAGGCATGTGAGAGATAGCCCTATGCCCCTTAAATCAGTGTGATGTGCAGAGGGAGTCAGGCCATAGCAAGGAGCATACTGCAAGCTGAGGATGAACAGTTTTTGATAAAGCTTAACCCCAAGCAGTCATGTGACATCATATAAACTGAAGGGAAATGTAGTTTCACTGTGTTCTTGTAGTCTGTTTTTGTACAGCACATATTTCTGAAGACTGAAATTTTCTTAGGTATTTTTTTAAATGAAATTTAAGTTTGGACACATTTAATGAGTTAAGGTTTTAGGATCTTGGATGTCATTCTGTCAATACAATATAGTCATAAAAACAGCAGAAAAAGAGATGACATTTTGTTACAGTGCTTCTGCTAATGGTATTTTCAATGGCTGAGAGGACCTCAGTGGGTTCAACTAAACCCAGAGTACACAAAGTGCTCTTGGAATGAACAGACTGACTTAGAAAACCAGTGTTATTTGATATGGTCTTTTTTATAAACAATCATTTCATATGTTTGATGACTGGAAGGAGTGTAAATCTTTTGTTGACATTTAAAACTGTAATTCAGGCCCAGTTTCTAATTGACTGATAGCAATTGCAGAACTAATTATGAACAAAAAGGCATCTCAACACTAGTATGTTAAAAATTATATGTTGTTAAAATATTATCCATAGTATCAAAGGCTTTAATATGGAAGAAATCTGATACAATGTAGGAGAGATAGAAGGAAAATTTTACTGTTGTTTTGTGTAATTCATTATTGTGCAAGAATTTTATACTATAAATGACAAAAAAAGTAAGTTTGTAAAATTATTTGCACATTAATTCATGCTATTAAAAAGTTATTAATGAATAATATGATTGACTAATAACTGTGGAAGGAACAATAATCCAGAATAATAAACATAGGGTTATGTCAGAAAAGCCCTGGTCTTAATCTTGATAAAGCATTAATGCATTGCACTGCCTTTTGCAAGTCATTTTGCCTTTCTCCATTTCCCTAAGGATAATAACACTTACCTATCTGCCTTATGGGCATATAATGAATATCAACTAAGTCATGCTTGTAAAGTATTCTGATGAAGTATCATTGCTGCTTTAGTTATCGGGAAGATAATAAAAACTGGGTGAACAAAAATTTTACAGACATTGTCAATTGATATAAGAAAAGACAGGACACAATTTGTCACTGGATCCTTAACTTCATACCCTTGTCAGACTTTGCAAGCAGACTCAGTATAACCCATGATATTTCTTATCTAGACATAGCAAACTGAATAAAGATCAGATTGTCAGCCTAACCTATATCACGAAAGCCCCAGGGCAGAGCAAATCTTCATGGTCAATTTATGAATGCCTGAAAGGTTTAACTACGAATAAAATAATGCAAACTGGCAACCTTAACTGTATCTTAATTTTCCAGTTTAAAATTTTTCTTGCTTGAATGAATCAGTTCAGAAATGGTAGTAGACAATTAACAGTATTCCTAAACTCTCAGAATATTAATCACTTTTACAGTTCACAGTGAAGGAACTTTTAACGCATTTATTCTAATAGTTCATTTCAGTAATACTTATATTGAAAGAATGATGGCACTATATTGTCCCCAATCATCCACAGAGAATATTAGAATCCAGATCTGCTGTTGAACTTTCAATTAAACAAGCTTGTGCACACAAGTAGATAACTACAATAAATAATCTGAAAGGATTTACGTTTACACAGAATCACAGAATTTCTGAGGCTGGAATAGACATCCGAGATCATCAAGTCCAGGATATGACACAACACCATGACATCAGCTAGACCATGTCCAATCTTTCCATAAACACTTCAAGGGATGGAGACTCCACCACCTCCCCGGGCAGTCCATTCCAGTGTTCTATCACCCTTTCTGTGAGGAAGTGCTTCCTAACATCCAACCTAAACCTCCCCTGGCACAGCTTCAGGCCATGCCCTCTTGTGCTGTCACTGGTTACCTGCGAGAAGAACCTAACCCCCAGCTGACTACAGCTTCCTTTCAGGTAGTTGTAGAGAATGATGAGGTTCCCCCAACCTCCTCCAAGCTGAACAACCCCATCTCCCTCAGCCTCTGCTCATAAGACTTTCCTTCCCATCCCTTCACCAGCCTCATTGCTGTCCTCTGGACCAGCTCCAGCACCTCAATATCCCTCTTGAAGTGAGGGGCCCAGAACTTCACACAGTACTCAAGGTGAGGCCTCACCAGTGCTGAGTACAGGGGCAGAATTACATCCCTAGACCTGCTGGCCACACTTTTCCTGATACAAGCCAAGATGCCATTGTCCTTCTGAGCCACCTGAGCACATTGCTGACTCATGTTCAGCCAGTTATCAACCAGTACTCCCAGGTTCCCCTCTGCCAGGCCACTTTCCAGCCACTCATCCCCCAGTCTGTAGCTCTGCAGGGGGTTACTGTGGCCAAAGTGTAGGACCCAACACTAGGTCTAGTTAAACCTCATATTACTGGCCTCAGCCCATTGACCCAGCCTGTCCAGGTCCCTCTGCAGAATCTCTCAACCCTCCAGCAGATTGACACTTGCCCCCAACTTAGTGTCATCTGCAAATTTACTAATGGTACACTCGATCCCTTCGTCCAGGTCACTAATAAAGATGTTGAATAGAACTGGGCACTCTACTGATCCCTGGGGAACACCACTGGTCACAGGACACCAACTGGATGCAGCACCATTAACAACCACCCTCTGTGCCTGGTTGGCCAGCCAGTTTTTAACCCAGTGAAGGGTGCACCTGTCCAAGCTATGGGCTGCCAGCTTTTCCAGGATGATGTTGTGGAGACTGTGTCAAAGGCTTTGCTGAAGTCTAGGTAGACCA